>AUWJ02017930.1:0-20874 GCA_000468175.2 Phytophthora cryptogea
TAGTGAACACCGCACGCGTGTACGGGACCACCTCCCTCTCGTACATCTCCCGCGACGAATAGGATCAAACTCCGCTACATGAGACCGTACCGACTCCGTGTCAACATCAACTGGCACTTCCGAATTCGCCTTCTTGCACTTAAGTCTCACAGTCTCTCGTCCTTCTTCATCTCCATGGGGTTCCTACGCAACGTCGTCGGGACGGTGGTGAGTGTGCCATTGGCGTCGCTGGTGGCGTACTACACAGACCTGCAGTTCTACGCGTTGGTGTGCTTCGGCATCCAATGGGTCTCAACACTTTACGCCGTCCCCAAGCAAACCGAGCGCTTCCTGGACGTCACGGGCTCCTTTACGTACGCACTATTGGCTCTGCTAGCCTACACGAACAAGCCCACGGAGCGCACGACCCGGAGGTGTCGCCTTTCGACGTGGTCGGCTCCGGTCTCTGGGTGGTCGGGTTCCTCATGGAGGTGACGGCAGACTACCAGAAGACACAGTTCCGCCGCAATGAGAACAACAAAAGCACGTTCATCCAGAGCGGCTTGTGGCACTACAGTCGCCACCCCAACTACTGCGGAGAGATCATGATGTGGGTCGGTGTCTTCCTCGTCACGGCCCACACGCTACTGACGCTCGCGCTGCAATGCTAGGCTGCTGTCAGTCCGGCGTTTGTGATGCTGCTACTCTTTACGGTGTCAGGCATCCCACCGCTCGAGAAGCAGGCAGAAGAACGCTGGGGTGAGACCAAAGCCTACCAGGAGTACAAGGCTGTACTGCTTCCCATGCCCAAACGCCAATTGACCGACGCCAAGAGAGCCAAGATCGCCTAAGTTCTTCACCAATTGTAAGAAGTGAGCTTCGTGACCAACGATCCTTGTAGCTGAGACGACTTCTACAGCTCCTCCATCCTGGGACTTGTCCTTCGTAGCAACCAAACACACGTCACAGGTTCTTGAAAATAGCAAACCTTTGTCCGCTATTCCTGGTTTCCCACTACCATCGAAAATACCCATTCACAGCCATTCCATCGAGCATTTCCTCTCCTGCCCAGACCAAGTACGAATCGATCGTCATGGACAAGCGCTCGATGTCGAATATCAAACGCAAACAGCCAGGAATGAACAATCGCACCAAAGCTGTGACTCTTTTGCTACGGGTACGTCGACCATCTCACAACCTAAAAACTTTCGTACCAGTCCACTAACCTGAAAACGATTCTACAGGAGGAAGTGAAAAGTGACAAGCGACAAGCAGTGGCCGATGCTCTGACGGCGAAACTCACGGCCAAATACGCCAAACATGACCCGACCTTCGCGTCGTCAATTGCTACGATGGCCAACAGACTTTTGCTACATTCGCAGAAGCGGGTGATGGAAGCGGACATTGTGGCTCTGGAAGCTGTGGTCAAGAAGATGAGTCTCGAACGTCAAAAGAGCAAACAACCAGGCAGCAACAACGATCACCGAGGAGCGAATTCTGCTCGAGCAGGTGAAGACTTTGCAAGAAGTGCTGCAAATGCTGGAACGGAGACTGGAGCTAGAGGACCATCCGCTCCTTTGGAAGGTCTCAAAGGACAAGATGAGTGGGTGCTGCTCAATGCTCTCACACTTGTGGAGTTTGAGAGTGATCAAAAGAAAGAGAAGGCTCGAGTGCTGGAGAAGAAGAGGATGCAAAAAGCTTGGCTTGATGCCCAGCAGCAGGAGAAGGTGAAGTGTCGTGACGGTGAGAGGGTAATGAACAACGAAGCATTTCAACACCAGCTCCAAGATTTGGGCAAGTGGCGAGACCAGGAGAGTGCTAAGCAGCAGCGGCAGCATGACAGCATCATGAAGGTTCGTCTAGAGCGGGACGAGCAGTTGAGGCAGCAAAAACTTGCTCTGGAGCAGCGTGAGGCACTACGCAAACAGGATGAAGCAGCAGAAGTGGAGCGAGTGCAAACCGAGCTCAAGCGTCTGGAGACTGATGCATGTTGTCTGCGCGACACGGAACATGCTCGGATGAGGAAGCTGCAGGCTGAAAATGCACTCGTGCAGCAGCATAAAAGTCGAGTGAAGCTGCAAGAGCACCAAGAAGATGTTGAGTTGATGGAGGCGTACGCGCGGCGACTTGCTCGAGAAGACGAAGAGCGAATGCGCAGACTTCAGTCAAATCTGCAGCGTCGCGACCAGCAGCAACTGGGTATTGCTGCGAATCTGCAGGCTCAAATGAGGCAAAAAACCCTGGAAGACGAGCGTCGGGCCGAGGAATACCAGAAGAAAAAGGATGCGGCCGAGTTACAGAAGCAGCAACAAGCCCAGGAAGCGCGACACAAAGAAGCTCTCGAGCGACAACAGTTCTTGCTTGAACAGCGTGCCCAGAAGAAACAGCGCGAACGTCAAGAAGTCGAGGATGATCTGACATTTGCGCGTCAATATCATGCGGAAGGTCGAGCTGCCATTGAAGCCCAACACCGCCAAGTGCGAGGTGTCCGTCAGCGGAACAAGAGTTTTCAAGAAAAACTGATCGTCCAAATGGCCGAGCAGAGGCAGGGACAGCCCATGTCACCTTTGCATCTACCTCGAACGCTAATGAACAGCCGTGAAAAGCACTTGAACGCCAAACTCCTGCAGAAACTCGAGGACGCCGACATGGGTCAGAAGGTGCTAGAGAAACTCAGTCCCTCCAAGGAAGCTCCAATCATCTCCACCAGCTTTTATTGATCTACCAAAGCGAACTTACATATAAATTTATGCGAAAATACGTCATGGAGTTTAATGAAATGGATCCCAACTTCAGAGGCAGGTTGGTCGCCAACACAGTGATGAAAGCAAACCGAAGTTTGATACAATTTGAGTTTGAGGTTTCAGAAGCTCGTTTGTCGAAAGTTCCTCTTCTCCCAAGACAAACTCGTACATTATTTTTTTTTTTATATACGTGAGGTGTATTGTGTTACCAGTGCTTCACACCTAAACTCTAATACCCATTCCCGACCTGCGTAACTCGTACATTAGTTGGGTTGTCTTCTGGGGAAAAAGACTGGTTCGATCATGGTCCAAGTTGCAGGTGAGCCACCGAGGTGGTACATACTCACTGGAACGTCTGCTAGCTTTGGAGGAGTATGCTCGGACGACACCCCCTCTTCGAGCTGCGTTGGTGTTTGGGTACTCCACTTCCTATCGTGATGGTTGTCCTAGCACAGGAATTGATTCCGCTGCAGGACCCGAAGGAAGGTTCACTTGCAAATTATGGGTTTTGGATTCGAGTGGGGCTTGTGACGGGCGTAGTCGCCTCGTGCAAGCTCAGTTCTACGTGGACCGGGTCAAGTTTACGTATCTCCAACTTTCCCTAATTTATGCTGCGTTGGTGTCATGTTTCCAGCTGTAACCTTCGTTATATCCACTGCGGTGGTCTTTCCGATTCCATTCATAATGATATCGGCACTTCCGGTCTTTTATTCTGTTCTGGTAGCATCTTTCCGCCTCATCGCTGGTCGACAAGTTTTTCATGCTGCTGATAGAAACCAACTCGTTAAGTATGTTGCGTGTATTCGTATCCAAGGACTCATGACCATTGTATACCCCGTCTACCAAACTTTGTTCACTGCGGCAAGTAAAACAAACTACGAGGTGGCTGTGATTTTCTTGCTTCCACTGATAAAAATGCTGATGAAATACCTCGTGTCGATATGCACAACACACTTGGAAGATCTGATGCCTGAAGCCGTGATCTTCACCGCTGAATTCTTCAACGCCCTGTATGTCACCACAAGCAAGCTACGAGCTTCAGCTCTGACGACCGTAGTCACCATGGCAACGGTTGACTTTTGCCAAGTCATATTCAGTCTGTACAACCTACACCACAGTTTTGACCCGGCTTCAAGAGAGTATTGGAGCACAAGATGAAAGAAATTTGGTGGCCTCCATCTCTGCGCTTTGTTGCAAACCGGAACTTTGGCGAACTAACGCAGGCAGAGGAATTCGAGGCCCAAGGCAAAGTTGACGATATGCAAAAGAGGAATGGATTCAATGAACGCTGAGCACCAGTCTGTGCAAACTCGTACTCAGTGTCATCTGCCTACGCCACTTCCACCTTAAAAGCTGCGCGTGGCGGGTTCAACGGCTCCGTTGCACGTTCCTTGTTCTTCTGCTTGAGCGAGTTGGCTTTCTCGAGTGCGTCCAGCTTCTCCTGCACACGTTGTCCATAGTCAGGGTCTGCCTTGGAAAAGTTAGCCACCGCACGAGCTTGGATAGCCTTGGACGCATTGACGAGTGACCCTGCAATGTTGTCGGTCAGACGCTCATGGGCAGCAGCGTCCAGCGTCTCCCGGTAGAAGTCCCCGACTTGCGAGAAATTGTCTTCATCAGCCGTAGAAAACTTGTCCACCACCGAGTGATCGCCCTGGCACGCGTGATAGCGCAGCGTGGCAGCTTCCAACGGGCCGCCCACGCTGTTGGGGAAGTAGTTGGGGGTGTCGTTCATATTTCCGTTGACCGTCATGAATCCGTCGCGTTGGTAGGTCTGAGGCTCATTGATAGGCTTGTTGACGGGGATCTGCTGGTAGTTTGGCCCAAGACGGTGACGCTGCGTGTCCGGGTACGAGAACAAACGCCCTTGCAGCATCTTGTCGGGCGAGGGCTCAATTCCCGGCACCATGTGCGACGGAGAGAAGGCGAGTTGCTCCACCTCGGCAAAGTAGTTTTTCAGGTTCCGGTTCAACACGAGACGACCAACCTCCTGCAAAGGGTACGAGCTGTGCGGCCAAACTTTGGTCACGTCGAACGGGTTCGCCGTCTCCATTGCTGCCTGCTCGGGGGTCATCGTCTGGATGTACAGCGTCCAAGTGGGGAAGTCCTGGCGCTCAATGGCGGTGTACAAGTCTCGAATGGCGTAGTCGGGGTCCGAACTCGCGAGCTCAGCCGCTTCGTCCACTGGCAGGTTGCGAATGCCTTGGTCCGTCTTGAAGTGGTACTTGACGTACGTGATCTCTCCTTGGGCGTTCACATTGACGAACGTGTGACTGCCGTAGCCGTTCATGTGTCGAAAGCCGTCAGGGATGCCGCGGTCCGAGAAGAGGAACGTTTGCTGGTGGAGCGTCTCCGGTCGCAGTGAGAAGAAGTCCCACATCATGTTGTCGTCCTTGAGGTGCGTACTGGGCAGACGCTTCTGCGTGTGGATGAAGCTCGGGAAGAGGATCGGGTCGCGGATGAAGAAGATGGGCGTGTTGTTGCCCACGAGGTCCCAGTTGCCCTCCTCTGTGTAGAACTTGATGGCGAAGCCGCGTGGGTCGCGCACAGTGTCGGCACTGCCCAATTCTCCACCGACAGTGGAGAACCGAATGGCGATGGGGGTGCGTTTGCCCACGGACGAGAAGAGCTTGGCACTCGTGCACTTGGTGGCAATGGAGTGGGTCACCTCGAAGTATCCGAACGCTCCTGCGCCCTTGGCGTGCACCACGCGTTCGGGGATCCGTTCGCGGTCGAAGTGGGCCAAGTGGTCGAGCAGTGCAAAGTCCTGCAGCACAATGGGGCCACGAAACCCAGCGGTTGCTGAGGCAGTGAGGCCGGCGGGTGGAATCGGAGCTCCGTTGCTGGTGGTGGCGACTGGGATGGGGGCCATGACTTCAAGTTGAAGTTGTCAGAGTGTTGGTCGAGTGTGAAGGTCGCTGCAAGTTGAGCAATGAGGAAGTAGAGCTCGGGTTTTGAGCTGCTTCTCGGCCTTGCCTTGTCGTACCCCCGAAATCATCATTTTGCTCCGAAATCTCTCACCAGAGTCTTCAACGTGGGTGGCTGCATGGGCAGACAACCGTTGTCGCACCTTGAGATGATCACCACCTTCGAGTAATCCTCATCAACATCGAGGAGATGTGAAGTCGAACCCTGCAACAAACAATTCGGCTGCAGTTTAGTGGCTCGAACGTACCAAAGAGGTTGATGTGAAAAGCAAGAATCACCATCATTCACAGCACAAACGTGACTTGCATCTCTGCTCAGATATTCCAAGTGAGTGAAGTTGGCTCATACCTAAGAAGTGCAGTTGTCAGTTGTCTTTGCTCACAAATTGTAAGATGGATGACAAGTAAGTCCTACCACTTGTTAGCAAGTTTAATGATGCTGATGTATCTCCTATCAAAACGAAATGAACAAGCGATACGCTCACGGAAATTCTTACGGCTCCATCACAGGCGTGAAGACGTCGAAGAAGTCCACGCCCAGCCAGTACGCAGTCAAATTCGAGTACAGCGTGTCGCCTTCCTCCCAGTTAGCAGCGTCGTTCACGTCACCCGACCCAGAGTACTTGGCCACAGACGGATACGGGTACGCCGGACGTGTGCGGTACGTGGTGCTGGAGGAACCCGACTCGGAGCCGCTCTCTTTCGTCGACGTCATGATCTCGTACGGAGCCGAACCAGCCTCCACCCAGTCCAGAATCGGAGTCAGCAAGTCGAAAGACGACATGCCTTCACCATTTCCACAGTGCCACACACCAGGGAAAAGGTACATGCGGTTGAAGTCCTGGACGGCATCGGCTCCCATGGTGTCGATCAGCTTCTCATGGTACTGGATGGTGGTGCGAGGTGAAATGTGCTGGTCAGCCCAACCATGCCACATAATGAGCTTGCCGCCAGCTTCACGGAATGGAGACAGATCCGGGCTCACTCCGTCAAGGAAGGGGTGGTGCGGTCTGAGGAGATCAATGGTCGAGTTGGCAAATACAAAGTCGTTCAAGGTATAGTTGGCTCCAGGAGCGTCTTCAAAACTGAGGTAGCGGAGGGCCGAGAGAGCAATTGCTTCACTAGCAACAGTCCCTCCTTCTGTAGCGGGGATACCGACGCCAACCCACGCGTTTTCAGATCCGTATTGGAGTTCACCCACGGTCAAGTGCTCGCCACTGGCTTCGTCGGTTGGACCGGTGTAGAAATCGCAGGCCACTTGAGCTTCGGCAGCCGTCAAGCACGTGGAATTGTCGGCATCATCCGCACATTGAATGGTTTTTGGGTCGAAGGAGCAGGCACGAGGGTCACTCAGAAGACCATCTTCCACGCTGTCCAATGTGTCACAGGCAGCAATTACAGCGTCGTACAGGATCGGAATCCGCGATGGATTGAAGATTGGCTCGTCATTGGCATCCAAGTTGCTGTGAGCGATCCAGGCATGGTGGAAACTGTTCTGGAACTGGAAGAGGAATGCTGGAGCGCCAGCCACGATACCATTAAAGTCGTTCGGGTACCGCAGTGCAGACATGACAGCCTCACGACCACCATCGGAACAACCGTTGAAGTAAGCGTACGCTTGCTTTTGGCCGTAGTACTGCTTGATGAGAGTTTTGGCGACTTCTGCCGTGTTGTGCACCGCCAAGTAGGCAAAGTCAATCAAGGCATCCTTGTCCAAAGCGAACGAGCCGTCAGATCCACCGTCCATGTCGGACGTAGCAACGGCGAAGTGCCCGTTCTCGTATTGGCCCGAGCCTTCAGCCGCAACGACAGACAACGTGACTTGGTCAGCTCCACACAAACCACCACAACCTGCTTGCAGGTAACGTTGTGTCCATGTGGAAATCGGTAGGCGCATCATCCACTTTGCTTGTGGAGGCAGGTAACCCTCCACGTAGCAGTACGACACGCCATCCACCTCGGTCTCCGTCGCCTCTGTGATGTTGGTACCGCTGCCTCCGATCGAAATGAGGTCCACCAAAGCCAAGTCCGAGCAGGAGATGACCGGCTCCACGACTGCAAGACTTTCTCCGCTGTCGACAGAAGCCGAAGTTGTCGTCGGTGAAGTCGTGGAAGTTGTGGCTGCAGACGTGGACGTGCTGACCGTGGCGTCGATGCACTCGTCTGCGAGAGCGATTGACTGGGCGATCAAGATCGCTGCAATGAATGGAGCGTAGGAAACCTTCATCTCCACTTGGTTGGTATTGATGCAAGTGACTCGATGGAGATTAAGAAGTGACAAGGCAACATTGATTCAGTTATTCGGTTGCTGTGCTAGCTGCTAGTCCAGATTTGAAAATAATGCGGCTACGCTTCAAGATGTGTAGGCGAGAGAAGTCATCCACGCACAGGAGTAGTGCATTTTGATTGTTCCCATGTACAAGTGGTTGAACTTGCACGGATCGGCAAGATATAAATCCACTTGTAGGAAGCGTCTACGATCTCGAGCCCTTCATAGCACAGCCGTAGCGCTCAGCTTCAATCTTTGCGTTCAAATCGAGAGGGTTAGTTAGTGGGGGACATTGTCGCGGACTGTCAGCGAGGAGTCGTTGCGAGGAATAGCACAACGAAATCATTTAACTATTCTGAGCCACTGCTCTCGTAGATCAAACGAGCACTTGCCTCATTTATTCGACGTAGAGAAACCTTATCAATCGTGAGTAAGAGTCGACAACGATGCGAGAAAGATCACACTCTCCAATGGATGGTACCGTACATGAAAAAGTGTTTCTCCAAGTGCTACAGGCCGCCATCAAAAGAATACACACGGTTAGCATCATACAATCGTCAAATCGTCCAACATAGTGTTCATCTCGATCAGCGTACATGATGAATCGACCCTGTTTACGATCTCAGGCTGCCAGAGCCGTACAAAAATGTATGGAAACGCGTGCTGGTCCAGCTGTGCAATGATGATGGCAACGATCGTGGCTGGGCTGCTTGATCCTACGTCTGTACAGGAGCACAAATTCAGCACAAACTTTGTAGACACAAGCAGAACTTACTCGACGTGAAGGCAACTATCTGTGTTTGAGTGGAGGCAACTATAAATTATAGATTGATAGTAGCTATTACTTCAACTAATAGATCAGATATTAGTAATAACGACATAATAACGTTTTGATATTTGATATATTACTTTGGTGAGATGCTCAGACTATTACGAGCATGAAAGTATTAGCTCACGATTGGACAAAACGTCATATTTGACTACTATATGAGACTTGGACTGGTGGGCAAACGCCTAAACGGCTTTTAAAGCCCGCGGCCGCTTGTCTTGCTCCGTTTCGAGCTCATTTTCTATCTTTTTAGCCTGCTCACATGTACGTCGACGGCCTCATGAAGCATGCAAGCTCCGACTGCTCGTTCCTGCGGTGATTGTGACCGACCCTTGCATTGACTGCAGCCATGACATTCACAATTTGCCTGAGAAGTGCGCGAGCGAAGCTGCTTGGCAGGAGCTCTGGCTGCTGCGACATCGACGTTCAAAGTGTCAGTGCAACCGTCTATTGCCCAGTACTGCACGATTTTTACTTAAGTACGAGTACTCCGTTAGTAGTAATAGTCAACCAATATTATATTACTATTATGTTATTAAAGGTAGAAATACTGAGAATAATTAAGTATCAACGCAGTGGACATTAATATGGTACTACTATAGTAGCTCCGAAGAAATCTATACTACTATCATCCCTGCGCGTCACGACTGGCAGACCGGCTAGTGTTGAATTGATCTTTGCACAGTTGGTACGCGTTCATCAACATTGGTTTGCACCTTTTGCTGAGGGATCCGCTAAGATGTCGTTTTGGGTGGACCAGAAACCCACCGAAGTGCTCACACGCAATTCTACTTGGTGGAAGGCCCGGCTCAGATGCCAGTAGACGAAGATCAAAGTGACAGCATCCACGAACCGCTCACAAGTGTATGAAGTTTTAGGTAAGGACTGAAACAAACGCTGGCGACCTGCGGAACGTGCCGCGCCCACTTTTCCTACCGTCCGCACTGCTTACTCGTCGGCCGCCTTGGTCGTCTCCAGGTCCTTGAACATGGCGATGGCCTCCTCGAGCGTCTTGGTGCCCGTGACCTTGTTGTCACGCGTACGGATGTTCACGGAGCGTGTCTCCTTCTCGTGTGCGCCCACCACAAGGATGAAGTTGTAGTGAGCCATCTGGCCCTCACGGATCTTCTTGTTGAGCGTCTTGCCTGTGTCATCAATGTCGACGTCGAAGCCGGCGCGGAACATGGCGTCCTTGACCTCGTAACCGTAGTCGACAAACGCAGCGCCCACAGTGACCACGAGGATCTGGCGCGGCGACAGCCAGAACGGGAACTTGCCGGCGTAGTGCTCAACAAGCACGGCGACGAAGCGCTCAAGAGAACCGTAGATGGCACGGTGAATCATCACGGGACGCTTGAAATTGTCGGCATCGTCCGTGCGGTACTTCAGGTTGAAACGGATGGGAAGCTGGAAGTCAAGCTGCACCGTAGCGCACTGGTGCTGGCGCTTCAGCGCGTCCGTGATCATGATGTCGATCTTCGGGCCGTAGAAAGCGCCGTCACCAGGGTTCACCACCCACTTACCAGCACCAACGAACTCGTCGAGGGCCTCGGCAAGCTGCTTTTCAGCACGCTCCCACAGCTCCAGGTCGCCCATAGCCTTCTCGGGGCGCGTAGACAGCTCCAGGTTGAACTCAATACCGAATACATCGTACACGTACTTCATGAAGGCCAGGAAGTCCAGCACCTCCTTCTTGATTTGGTCTTCACGGCAGAAAATGTGGGCATCGTCCTGCTGGAAACGACGCACACGCGTAAGACCCGTCAGAGCGCCGCTCAGCTCGTTACGGTGCAACACACCGCAGTCGGCGAATCGGATGGGCAACTCACGGTACGAACGCTGACGGAAGTCAAACAGAAGCGACGCAGCGGGGCAGTTCATGGGTTTGAGCGCGTACTCCTGGCCCTCCACGTCGAACACGAACATGTTCTCCTTGTAGTGCTGGGCGTGGCCCGAGATGTTCCAAAGCTCCATGTTGTAAATGTTGGGCGTGATGACCTCCGTGTACCCACGCTCACGGTATTGCTCGCGGATGAACTTAAGCAGCTTAAAGTAGATGGCCGAGCCGTGCGGCAGCCAAAAGCCGCTGCCAGGACTCAGCGAGTGAAAGAAGAAGAGCTCCTCGCTCACGCCGAGACGGCGGTGATCGCGCTTGGCGGCCTCAGCCTGGAAGTGCTTCCACTCCTTCATCTTGTTCTTGTCCGGGAATGAGATGCCGTACACGCGCTGCAGCGTGTCGTTGGTGGTCTTGCCGAGCCAGTGCGAGCTAGAGGCGCGCGTGACGGCCAGGGCCTTGATCTTGCCCGTGTGGGGCACGTGGGGGCCGCGGCACAAGTCAATGAGCGGGCCGCAGCGGTAGGCCGTGGTCTTGCCTCCGTCCGGGATCTTGGTCGAGATGATCTGCGTCTTGAAGACGTTGTCCGCGAACATCTCGAGCGCCTCCTCCTTGGTCAGCACGATGCGCTCGAATTTCTGCTTGTCCTTGACGACTTTCTGACAGGCCTTTTCAATGACACTGAGGTCGCTCTCCGGGACCGTCTCCGTGCCCATGTACGAGTCATAATAGAACCCTCCCTCCACGGGGGGGCCAATGGTCAAGTGTGCGCCCTTGAGAGTCTCCAGACTCTCGCCCAGGATGTGGGCGCTCGAGTGCCAGAAGACCATGCGGCCTTCCTGGTCGTCGAACTTGAGCAGCTCCAGTTTGCAGTCGCCAATGAGCGGCCGGAACACGTCCCAGAGTTCGGCCGCGTCGGCCACCGCGCCGCAGCAGGCGTCTCCAGCCTTGTCACTGGCCTCGTTGCCGTCCACGTCGGCGGCCGTGACGCTGAACGGGTCTTCGGGTTTGCCTCGGTACGTCACGCGGGCCACGACGACCTGGTCGGCCAGACCCTGCGAGATCCCAAGGGCCACGTCCAGCGGCGTCGTCTGCCACGCCAGTCCCTCCTTCACGGCGCCGTCCGGGAGCGTGATCTTGATGGGCGTCTGTTTGGCGGCCAGCGCCTCCAGCTGCTTCTTCTGCTCCGCCATGACGCGGTCGTACACGGCCACGCGCGCCTCCACGAACGGAGGGTTGGGCGTGAGCGTGAAGGGGCCGCCGATCTTGGCCTCGCTGGCCGCGCCCGTCACCTTGGGGCCGCTCTCCTTGGTCAGACGCGTCTGCACGCGCGCCGGCTCGCTGCTCATGGTCGGGATCTCTAGCTCTTGAGGGGGAAGGCACCGATCGGATAATGGCCAATCACTGGAGTTGGGGTATCGGATGGTACCGCGGGAAGTTTGGATTTGGGGCGATGTGGATGGATGTATATAGAGGTGGTTGTATGTTGCAAATTCAGAGCGGACGTGCGGACGTACGTGGGCAGCAGCAAAGCTATGCAGGACAAGCTGTCACAGACCTCCAGCAATCGACGAGCAGAGCCAAGAGATACTTCCAAGCACAATTGGTCTAGTCGATTTCGCTCTCTATCATTTCATTTCAGACAGCGTAACAGAGCCCACTACCAAGCTCGCGGGGGGCAATCGGAATCGTGTATGGGAGGGGAGGCAGGAACGGTAGGTGCTTTTCATGCAGCAGCCACGCTGTCCGCCCGTCCGGTTCGTTGCGATTGCGTCCTGCTGCAGTTGGCGCGGGGTCTGGACGTCTACAGCGACGCGAGCGCGAGCTGGGCCTGCAGCTGGCGGACCTTTTCCTTCAGCTGGAGGTTCTCGCTGCGCACACCCTCGAGCTCCGAGTGCGCGACGCGCAGCTCACCGTTGAGCTCCTCCTGCAGCGACTGGAACGACGCTAGCGTGTCGAACATCTTCTCGCGTCGGGACTCGAGCTCCAGCACGCGCGCGCGTAGCTGCTCCTTGCCCATGGCCTCCGTGATGATCCGCGTAAAGATGCTGAATATGTCCGACTCATCTGTGACAAAGAAGTATAACGTGAAAGGTTAGCATGTACGGGATGGTATGTCTGCAATACGGCAGAAGACTCACCGTTTGCGTAGTCGTTGTCGACGATGTTAACAAGGAAGTACGTGTCGTAAACATGCTGGATCACTTCGCGCGAACGCGAGTCCTCAGGGTAGGCCGACGCCCACTGGGTCTGCCACAACTCGAACGCCTCGTCCTTCCAAGCCGCGAACGAGTCCGAGTCCACGACCGTCGGTTGCACGATCTCCGTACCAGGGAAAACTCCCCACGTGACAGCTGTAACGCTGTGCAGCGGCGTGTTGCGGTGCTCCTCGCCCTGGCGGTTGAGGGCGTGGAACGAGAGCTGCGGGTAATCGCGGCGCATGACCTTCACAAGGTGCGCCATCTTTTCGGGGGCCACGAAGAACTCCACGTAAGCCTTTTGGAACACAATACCGTCGTCACCTCCCCAGCCCACAGATGGGTCGCTAGAGGGGGCTCCGTTCACACGCGGCTGACTGTTGATGGTCAAGAAGCCGTTGGAGTTAATCCACTGGAGGTTCTCACGGATAGCAGCACTCTCGAGCGACAGCGCCTGCTCGCACCACGGCAGCTGCTTCACGTGTCCGTCAATGAAGCGAACAAACACGTTCCACACGTCCTGCTCGTTCTGGGGGGTTCCCCATAGGTCAGCACGCTGAAGCTTCGGCCGCTTGAAAGCGAGATAGTACTCAGATAGCTCACCATAGGCCGGACTCGTGCGATCTCCCCACCGTCCATTGGGGAACTCGTCCCACGCGGCAGTGCGCGCAATGTAGCTAGCCTGCCGGTTCGACCAGAAGATCGGACGAACCTGCTCACCCTCAATGGCGGAGCGCTGCAGCGTGGACTGCCACGGCAGCTCACGCTGGTTGCGCGCAGGCAACAAGTGTAGGCCCTCCAGCACCTGCGTCACTGTGGTAGACAGATTCATCGTGTAGAAGTGCAGGGAGTTCACACCGGCCGCCAGAAGTCGTTCGCACGTCTCGACCGCAAGTTGCGTGCCGTACCGACGTACAGCAGCGTCATCATTCTTGATCGCGTCCAGTGCATTCAGCACCTTCTCGGGCACGCGGGTCTTGCACCAGCTCGTGAACTTGCAGAAGGAGCTGTAGTTCTGAATGGGCAGGTATCCTGGCAGAATGGGGATGGAGATGCCTGCGTCCTTGCAGTCTGCGATCCACTGGATCATGTTGTCGACGTCGAAGAAGAACTGCGTGATGATAAAG
The DNA here is from genome assembly GCA_000468175.2 of Phytophthora cryptogea. Taxonomy (NCBI): domain Eukaryota; phylum Oomycota; class Peronosporomycetes; order Peronosporales; family Peronosporaceae; genus Phytophthora; species Phytophthora cryptogea. Next base: position 13,908 of record AUWJ02017930.1, read on the forward strand.
TCTGCGCCTGCGTCCTGCTTGGCCTTGAGACGCAGCAGATCCAGCGCGCGCGCCTCGTTGGAGGGCGGCAGGTCCGGATGGTTCCATGACTCCGTGTGCACCTCCGCGTAGCCCGCGCAGGCGATACAAAAGTAGTCTCCATGCTCTTCTCGGATGAGTTTAATGAGGTCCACAGCGTTGCTAAGTCCGCCTTCCACGGGGGCCCAGCGGTCGGCTCCAATGGGCGGATCCCCTCGCAACGCCAAAATGTTGCGGATGCCCGCGGCGCGTGCGTTCTTGAGGATGCGCTTGAGCTCCTCCGTGGGCAAATGGCACGTGAGATGCAGCAGCACGTCCAACTGGAACTCGTTCTGGATGTGGGCGCCGATACGCAGCCACAGCGCCTCGTCCTTGAAGGCGGAGCGCCACGTGAGTGTCACGAACGTCGGCTGCAGCGCCAGCCCCATCTCCTCCACGCGCGTGAGCAGGTTGAACACGCCCGCGTTCGTCTTGGCAGGGAAGAACTCGAACGACACCGTGGGCCGCGCCGACGCGTCGTCTGCGCGCGCCGCGTACGCGCTGCGGATGGACTCGCTGATCTTGCCCATACTCAGTTGGAATATACGAATGGATGCGCGCCACACAAGCGCCGAATGTTGCGTAAAACCAGGTGTGATGTGGTGGACACCATGTGCAACATAGTAGGTTCAACGTGGTTCAATTAGCGCGTTAGAACAGCACGTTGCCGAATTGGTCCTGGAGCAGCATCTGCAGCGAATCTAAGAGAATATAACTCACGTGGTTAGTTTTAGGCATATTGGAGCAAGGCTTCCGGTGCCTAGCAGAACGCACCTGACAGATCGAAGACGGAAGAAATCTTGCTGTCGAAGAACACGTACAGCTCGCGGTGCGACGTCTCCGATTTCTTGGCGAGCACCCAGCCGGCATGGCGTGTACGAACGCAGATCTCACGGTTGCCTGCGTTGGAAACCTTGTGCAGCTCTGCATGGAGATCGTTCACAAGCGCCAGCATTGACGACGGGAAATAGTGTGCCAGCAACTTGGCAGGCACCGGAAACAAGTCGTCCTCTTTGCTCTTTAGAAGCCGAGGCACGTGTTGCATCCGAAACGCTAAGTTGACGCGATTGATATACAAAAACGGTGGCAATGGGTGGAGGTTCGGCATGCTACAATAACGAAATCGTCAGTCTAAACGAATGGAGGTAGTGTAGCAACACATTTACCTCTTTTCGGGGGCAAAGGTGGAGTTGTAGCGCGTGAATATGAGTTGCGCTAAGTTCTGGAACCTCTGATGGTTGTCGAGATATGCTTCTACCCGCTCTAGCGAAGTTGCATTCAAGACGCTGGACCCTGCACCGACGTTTACTTTATTCAAGCGGAGCAAGACCATCATCGTGAGATCTGCCTCATGCCACACCACTACTCGATGCATTGCGGGCGTATGTGGTCTTACTGCAGAAGAACTCGCGTCGGTCGTGTCATCGAGCGAGAAAATAGGTGGACTCCACACAGCTTCAGTTTCACTCACAGCTCTTCCAGATTGCGTCTCGCGAACGACATGAAGTAATTTCGAAAAGCAGCCATTTTTTAGCATGAAACCAGCATTGCGAAATGAGATAGAGCGAGCTCGTGCCTTCAGCGCATTTTTCGCGCTTGCCGGGCTCGCTCCATTGCCTCTTGTGCCCCCAAATCGGCTCAATGATACTGAGGAGTGCGAAGGTGACCCAAACGGTGATGTTTCAGATGCAACACCAGAACGTGGCGTGGACGAAGATGGCAGCAAATTAATACCCCCAGAGGAAGGTGGTCCTTCCGACAAAAAGGTCGACAGCGAGACAGGGTGCTGCTTGTGCACTGAGCGAGCTGCCCTCCGCATGTGAGAGAGGCCGTCTTCTGTTTGAGAAACGGCATCACATTCTGCATATGAGAGTTTACTGGACCAGACAGGAAGAAAAGTGTCCTCATATGCGCTATTCATCCACAGCGTATTGTCCTGTGCTATATCAGGGTACATCTCGCCATTATCTTTGGTATCATTGCCACGGAGCATGGTCATGCCGCGCTCTTCGCGAAGTCGAAGGAATTTATACAGCAAGTGCATCGTAGCAGTCTCCATTGAGTTCCACAGGAGATTACCTTTGTAAAACAGCGCTGAGCTCTCCACTTCGTCTACCTCTCCACTGGCGTGTGATGGCTTTAGTTCCATGTGAAAACCATTGACGAACGTTTGGAGAGCCAAAAATGTGGGTTGATCCATTGGAAAGTATCCAAGTCCTTGTAGTTCTGAAAATCCACTCGTACCTCGAGCGTCCAAAGCCTGGAGCAATCTGGGAAAAAAGTCGGCACATTTCCTCTGCAGTCTTGATGCAGGTGATTGAGCTGTCAGTATCTCCAGTTGTGCTTCTGCATCCAGCTTCTCGTTTTGTAAACTTGTTATTACGCTGTCATCTTGCTCTCCGACATCAATGGACTGGTTGTGAGCGTGCAAATCAATTGCAAGCCGAAGCTTCCGCAGCCGCTTTCGCGTCGCAGCGATGTCCATCAGCAGATCCATTCCGTCAGCGTATGTTCGCGTCACTAGTAGAGTCTCATCACTCTTTGCGAAGGGCAGCCAGCGTAAATTACTGTGCAGCAGACAAATGATTCGTTATCCCAACAACAACAACCAATTTGACTGCACTCACCTGTCAATGGTCCCATGAAATAGTCGGAACATGTCGTACATCTCCCGTATTAGAGCTTTATACGCTGCTCTGTGGTCTTTCTGTCCCATTAACAACAACAACAAGAACAACAAAAGGGTCATACATCTAAACAGTCTCCATCTAGAGATACAAACCAGAAGCTATTTACCATTTGAACTGTAGGGTACACGCCCAATGAAATGAAGATCTGAGGTTCCACTTCCAATAGAAAGAATTTCCTCCTGGAGAGCGTCACACTCACCCACTCGGTCCTTCGTCTCTTGCTCCCACGTCGCAGCATCCGAACGAACGCCAGCAGCCCCTGGACCAAGTGCAGACTCTGCAGCAGCTGCTCGCCATCGTCTCCTCCGTCCTGCGAGTACAAGACGCGCGCACAGAGTTCGTCCTCCGCCGCCTGCTCGTCGTCGGACCCCAGCGCCTCATGCCACAGCAGCAGCATCTCGCTTCAATCTGTGTGCGTCGCTCGTTAAGTTCGCTCTCATCCTCTTAAGTTCGCATGTATCCTCTTAAGTTCGAATGCGAGCTTAAGTCCGCCTCCCTTAGGTGCGTATCGAGTCTTCCGCCACTCATCATCCATCACCTAGTTTTACATATTAATACTATGGGCAAGAAGCGCGTGGACCGAGGCCCGCCGTCCCGTAAAGATCGCGGGCGTGGCAAAGGGGCCGCTCCGACCCGTGGAGAAGAGGAGAGCGAGACGAGCTACCGACGCCGCGCGTTCCCCGTGACGCTGCGCATGTGGGACTTCCAGCAGTGTGACTCGAAGCGCTGCACGGGGCGCAAACTCTGTCGCTTGGGCTACATCAAGAGCATGAAGCCTGGCGCGCACTTTCGTGGCCTGGTTCTGTCCCCTGCAGGGGAGCACATCGTGTCTCCAGCCGACCGAGAGCTCGTGGCGGGCACTGGCATCTCGGTGATCGACTGCAGTTGGGCAAAAGTGCAGGAACTGCCTTACAAACAACTGCGCTCGGGCGTGCACCGCCTACTGCCGTTCCTCGTGGCCGCCAACTCGGTCAACTACGGACGACCACACAAACTCTCGTGTGCGGAAGCCATTGCAGCGACGCTGTACATTGTGGGGCTCAAACAGGAGGCGGTTCAGCTCATGGACGAGTTCTCGTGGGGGCAGGAGTTCCTCAAGATCAACGCAGACTGTCTGGAAGCTTACGCGGCTTGTGAGAACAGCGACCAAGTGGTGGAGGCGCAGGTTCGACGCGCTGTGTCGCTGGTAAAAGGCTGTAGAAGACTGTTGATGCTGACTGTGTGCTGTGGTGATGACTGTAGAATGCCTATTTGGCAGCCTGCCAGACGGAAAACAAAGAGCGGCTGCATCGGATGATGCTGCCGAGTTTGGAGAGTGAGGACGAGGAAGAAGAGGACGAAGAGGAGGACGAACCGGAGCTGGATCGCTTTGGTAACATTATTCCTCGTGAAAAGCCGGCAGAGACAGAAGAGGCTGCGGAGGAGGAAGTGGAGGAGCTGACGAAGGAGCAACAACTCTACAAGAGTAAAACGTACGCGTACCAGAACGAAGATCAGGACTCCGACGAAGAGGTGGCGAGCTTGACCAAGAACCTCCATGTTGCTGCAGACTCAGTCAAGAAGACGCAGGAGATGCGCGAAGAGTTGAGGCTTGCGCGTGACCTCGACGCGGCGAAAGAGGCGTATGCGTTTTCTTCTATGGAGGACGTCCATCGGCAGCAGGTTACAACTGTTTGCCTTGAGAGGACTGCAGTGGCTGTGTCTGGCGATGCTGTGCTGCAGCTGCCCGAGTCGGTCTTCCACCAGTGGGCGAAGGATGCAGAGAATCAGCCAGCTAAAGATGACAGGGAAGCTTAGATAAGGTGACACAGGTTGTATTTCCTGCTGTGGTTATCTGACCGAAAGCTAACTGTAGCCTGCTTTTCAGGTAAGCTTATATACACGAACATGTCTTACTACGCGTGCATTACGAGTCGTGTTATGAATGCCGACGATGTCTCTACACTTCAATTGGCGTGTACGGCGTGAAGAAGTCCTCGCCCAGCCATTGACGGGTGAGTTTCGTGTACAGTGCTTTACCCTTCTCGAAGTTGGCAGCGTCGTTCACATCACCAGTTCCCTTGTATTTGGCCACCGCAGGGTACGGGTACACGGGGCGCGTTACCGTCGTAGTTGCTGATCCCGACGAAGAAGCTTCTGCCTGCAAGAGGCGCGTGGGAGTTGAACCAGCAGGAGGGGCAGCAGCAGATCCTGACCCGGACTTCGCCCACTGGCCAAACTCGCTATTGCCCGTGTTGGTTGGTGTGCTCGTTTCAATGGCGTCGGGTGCAGTGCCCGACTCCACCCACTCCAACATGGGAGTCACGAGATCGATAGCCGAGGGGCCTTCACCATTTCCACAGTGATACACACCCGGAAGCAGGTACAGGCGCTCGAACTCGTTCAGGACAACCTTCCCCACGTGCTTTTGCAAAGCTTCGTGGTAAGCGATGGTCGTGCGTGGCGAAATGTGCGGGTCAGCCCATCCATGCCAGAGGATAAGCTTCCCTCCAGCCTTGTGAAACTTCGAGAGGTCCGAGCTCACAGCGTCCAGCAGAGGGTGACGCGGCCGCAGCAGGTCAATGGTAGCGTTGGCGAACTCAAAATCGTCCAGGGTGTAGTTGTCGCCCGGGTTCTCTTCAAGGATCAAATACTTGATGGCCGCCAGTGCTGTGTTGGTGCTCATGATGTACGAGTCGGACACGAAGACACCAGACCAAGCCAGCTCCGAGCCGTATTGCTCCTCACCAACAGTCAGGAATTTGCCGCTGCCAGCGTCCACGGGTCCAGTGTAAAAGTTTTTCACGGTGGCCACCTTTGCTGAAATCAAACATGTGGAGTTGTCGGCGGCATCTGCAGCGCACTCAATCGTCGACGGGTCAAAGTTGCAAAGTCGAGGGTCCGACAACAGACCGTCCTCGACACCGTCAAGTGAATCACAAGCCTGAACCACGGCATCATGAAGGATCGAGACTCGGTCAGAGATAATCACACGGTTTCCGTCGTCGTCAGTGTTGCGTTGAGCAAGCCACCCGTGGTGAAAACTGTTCGGGAACGTGAACAGCATAGCGGGTGCGCCAGCGATGATCCCGTCGAAGTCGTTCGGGTACCGGATTGCCTCCATGACAGCCTCGCGACCTCCATCCGAGCATCCGTTGAAATACGAGTAAGCCACTTCCTGGCCGTAATACGCCTTGATGAGCTTCTTAGCGGTCTGAGCCGTCTGGTGAACGGCCGAATACGCGAAGGCTTTCCGTTTGTCCTCGTCGAGACCGAACGTCCCACCATTACCACCAGCCATGTCGGTGGAGGCCAGCACGAACTCTCCGTTGCTTACTTCAGCGGACCCGTCAGCTGCACCGGGTTGAAGGCTGATGCTGCCGCATAAGCCACCGCATCCGACTTGCATATAGCGCTGCGTCCAGTTCGCCACAGGGAGCATGACCTGCCAACCGACGGCAGGAGGATACTCGCCCGTGACAGAGCAGTACGTGATGCCATCGCTGTCAGTCTCTTCATCAGCAGTGATGTTGCTGCCACTGCCATCAATCTCGGCGAGGTCGATAGCAAGCAAATCCGAACAAGCAGTGACTGGTTCCACGGGGGCAAGGCTTACGGCCGAGTCCGAGGAAGTCTGCTCGGTGCTTGACTGCAGAACGGACGAGGACGATGTGTGCTCCGCAGGTGATGGCGAGGCTTTCAGGCTCAAGCCAGTCTTGAAATCTATCGCTGATGCAAGGGCCAATGTACCGACTGCGAGCGCGAGTGAGGCTGCAGAACCTTCATCGTAGTCGTCCTCTTCTTGAGTGAAAGTTCTACGTGGCAGATTGACGAGTGATTTCTATTAATTAATTAAGTGATGGCGCGTGGGCGTCTCGGGCGCCGTCGTCGTTCTTCTTCGTCCGAGTCCTCGATTCGTCCCGCACGTTCCCGTAGACTCCTGCATCGTTCGACGTCTAATACCCGGTCGGTCACCCCAGCATCTTCATCGGCTCCTGGACATCGCCAGCCGCGTCCTTCGGCCTCACCAAGGCGCTCCACATCACCAGCTGCCTCGATCGCGTCTACACGCCATGGTCGCCTTCGAGGGGGAAATCGGAGTCGTTCTGTCGCATCTCGTCCACCGTCCTTGTAACGGGGTCCCACAAGAGTGCCCTGTCACTAAGTGGAGGCACTGTGGTGTGGACACACCACAGCCACGGATGGCTACATGCCCTCAAAGCCAACCAATAGGATAACAT
>AUWJ02017935.1:0-23564 GCA_000468175.2 Phytophthora cryptogea
TTGTCTAGAGCCTTGTGGTGTACGTGCACTTGGTGGTCTTGTGGTCGTGGTGGTGTTGGCCTAGTCCATCTCGGGATGGATCAGCTCCCCCTGGCGACTGATTGCTGTTTGAGCTGCAACTGCAAAAAATACGTTTTGGACCAATGAAAAGAAGGCGCGCGATTTGAGCGCATTTGGCCAAATGACGCAAAAGCGGCAAACTTGACCGGAATTCACAATAGCTCCAGTAGTTCTCGGATTTCAGCGAGCTTGTCGACGAGAAGCGAATAGGCTTGGCAAGGTGAAGACTGTAATATTTCTATGACCACTTGAGCTTTATTAATTGCAGGGGTGATCTTGGCTGGTGCGGAGTGCAGACTTCAAATCTGTAGGCCATTCGCTTGGCAGGAGTTCGATTCTCCCTCGCCTGCGCCTTTTTCCTAAGACATCACAGTGCCACGTTTCTTCAAAGATGAGAGTTTGTGTAATCACGCGGGGCATCCAAGCCGCTTTCTTGCGGAGCGCTCATTGGCTGGCCACCACGTCACTTGCATGGCCACGACGGACTCAGTTCGCAATCGCCGCAGCGACTAGCAAGACCCTCCCCCGCATCTCTACGATGCCTCGCCCGCTCCAGCCCACGCAGCTGCTCAAGCCCGTGCCGTCCGACATCGCCATCAGCGACGCCATCGCGCCGCTGCCCATCGCCGACATCGCGCAGGCTGCCGGAATCGTACGTGCCGTCAAAAGATACTTTTTGTTGCTGTTGGAGACTGTAGAGCGCTGGAGTTGACGGGACAATTGCTATTGCATTGCTGTTGCAGCTGCCGGAGGAGGTGGTACCGTACGGATCGACCAAGGCCAAGATCTCGCTGGGGGTGCGTGACCGACTCAAGGACCAGCCCAACGGCAACTACGTCGTGGTCACGGGCATCACCCCCACGCCTCTGGGCGAGGGAAAGAGCACCACTACGATCGGGTAGGTAGTGAGAGCTGGAGAACGCTGGGTGGAGGACGTGGGGGCTAATGGGGTGCGCGTTTTTGTCGCGGATGTGCTGAACCAGGTTGTGCCAGGCGCTGGGTGCCCACCTCGACAAGAAAGCCTTTGCCTGCATCCGTCAGCCCTCGCAGGGACCGACGTTTGGCGTCAAGGGCGGCGCTGCTGGTGGAGGTTATGCCCAGGTCATCCCCATGGACGAGTTCAATCTGTGCGTAGAGGGTTGTTGTGGTTTTGTATAGAGCGAACGAGTTGCTGATGATTGTGGGTTTGATGAGGTTGCAGGCACTTGACGGGGGATATCCACGCTATCACTGCAGCCAACAACTTGGTACGCGATGCTTTGCGGTGGTTCTGTTGTTGCAGGACTGTTGAATTGACAAACCGAGTGCTTTTAGCTGGCCGCTGCCATTGACACCCGCATGTTCCACGAGAACGCGCAGTCGGACAAAGCGCTGTTCCGTCGTCTTTGCCCGACTGCGAAGGATGGCTCTCGCCAATTCGCTCCAGTCATGTTGAAGCGTCTCAAGAAGGTGGGGATCACTAAGGTGTCGCCTAATGACCTCACGGACGAGGAGATCCGCAAGTTCGCGCGTCTTGACATCGACCCGGACACTATCACGTGGCAGCGTGTCCTCGACACATGCGACCGCTTCCTGCGTCAAGTGGTCGTGGGTGCTGGTCCTGCCGAGAAGGGCCAGACTCGCCAGACTGGCTTTGACATCACCGTGGCAAGTGAGATCATGGCCATCTTGGCGCTTACTACGAGCCTGGAGGATATGAGAGAGCGCCTGGGCCGCATTGTCATCGGTATGAGTCGCGGGGGCAAGCCTGTTACTGCCGATGACCTTGGAGTCGGTGGTGCATTGGCTGTGCTAATGAAGGACGCCATCTTGCCGACTCTCATGCAGACGGTGGAGGGCACTCCCGTCTTCGTGCACGCTGGGCCGTTCGCCAACATTGCGCATGGCAACTCGTCTATCATCGCCGACCAAATTGCTCTGAAGCTTGCTGGTGAAGATGGTTTCGTGGTGACGGAGTGTGGATTTGGTGCTGACATCGGCATGGAGAAGTTCTTCAACATTAAGTGCCGCACCAGTGGACTGACCCCGCAGTGCGTGGTGCTTGTTTCGACGATCCGCGCGCTCAAAATGCACGGTGGTGGCCCCAATGTGGTCGCTGGCAAGCCGGTAAGTTTCTCCACCTTTCGATCATGCTTTGTCCGAATTACTCTCACTCAGTATTGCTTGTATTTGTCAATCTTGCCAGCTTGACCCAGTGTACGTAGAGGAGAACCTCGAAATGCTGGACCGCGGGTGTGCCAACATGCAGCACCACATCCGCAACGCCCTTAAGTTCGGTGTGGCCGTCGTTGTTGCCGTGAACGTATTTGCGACGGACTCACCTCGCGAAATTGAGCTTGTGAAGCAAAAGGCCCTGGAGGCTGGCGCAACTGCTGCGGTGGAGAGCAACCACTGGGCTGAAGGTGGAAAGGGGGCGAAGGACTTGGGCAGCGCCGTCGTGACTTCTTGCAAGAAAATGCGCGCGCAGGGTAGTCCATTCAAGTTCCTGTACCCGCTGGAGTTTAGCATTGCCGAGAAGTTCGAAGTCATCTGCAGTACGTTGGACACTTGTGTTTCATGCCCAGCGAGTTTCTAATAAACTGGTAACTGTTCTTCTTGTGTGAACAGAGGAGATCTACGGTGCTGCCACCGTTGAGTTCAGCGAGGAGGCCAAGAAGAAGCTGGCTGTCTACTCCGAGCGAGGCTATGGCAACCTGCCAGTATGCTGCGCCAAGACGCACCTGAGTTTAAGCACGGACCCAACCGCCAAGGGCGTGCCCACGGGCTTCTCGGTGACTGTGCGTGATATCCGCGCGTCGGTGGGCGCAGGTTTCGTCTACTTGCTCTGCGGAGACATGATGACGGTGCCCGGCCTCCCCACGCGTCCGGGCTTCTACGACGTGGACCTGGACACTGAAACGGGCAAGGTGATCGGTCTGTTCTAAGTGTACACAGAGAAGGTGTGCGACGACGAGCAAAGGGCGGCGCGTCGTAGTCACATGCCCCCCCCCCCTCTCCTCCTTTTTCAGCGTACGCATCTGTGACTAGCAACAACCCGTTAACTCTTGCCAGTGGAGCCATACAACACGATATAACCTGTTCTGCATCTTGTGCTGTCTCCTCTTTCGCCATCAAGGCGTATATATTGTCGGGTGCCTCTTTTCCTCCGACTAACCAGCTAGCTCGTCTCGGCGGTGGCTGTTACTGCAGAGGTCTCCGTACGTGGCGCAACATCCTCCAGCTTCCCCTCGGAGCGGTTGCTGAGGAACGTTTGCCAATGGTAGAACTGTTGGCCGTGCACAAGCGTCATAAAGTCCTCGCGTGCAATCATCTGCCGGAACCGCTCGTCGTCCAGCATCTCCAGGAAGGCCAAACAGTGCGGGTACACGATGTACTTGGCGTATTGCGGCTGCTTCCAGTACTTAAGGTATTGCAGGTAGTTCATGAACGCGGGGTTCTCAAAGTACCGGTTGATGGCGAGGACTGCAGAGCGAGAACACAAGGATTAGAGAGAAACAGAGAGCGAAGACAACACAGAGATGCACACACAGTTGAGGTACGCGGGGCTGGCCAGACACTGGATGAACTCGAGCTCCATCTGGAAGCGGATGTCGTTCGACGGCACCTCCACCTTGGCGGCGCTCATTTCGATAGCAAAAAATATCGGTAATATATGTTGGAGGTCAACAAATTCATGTACGGGACATAATATCATGTACGGATTTACACCATGTTGAAGTGCAGTGGCCACTTTGCCCTCGGGCCGTACGCATTCGAAAACGACTTTAGATTACGAGCAAAGTACCTGTGGACGAACTGTCTTCCACTTTAAACTATTTAGTGAGCACTTAGATGACGAGCTCGGATCGGAACCCAGGCCTAGACACCACTGGATCAGAAGCTGACGAGGACGAGAAAGGAGGAATCGGCTCCGCTGGAAGGAGTGCGTTTGCTGCATCTGCAATGTCCGACTCATCAGACCAATCGGCTTCAAATGCCAAGTTGGACAGGGACGCTTTGAAATCTTCCTCGTCGTCGCTCGTCTCCTCGGTGCCAGTGTCATCTTGGAGCCGGATGATATGAGTCATCGCAAAATTGGGGTGGCGGTGCTTTAGTTCCAACGGCACGACGGAAGTGAAGCTGTTTGGAGAGAGACAGCTATTTTCAAACTCCAAAAACATGAAGTCGTCGTCATCTTCAATTGGCATTGGCGCCACTGAGAGTGACGCCATACTCGATGCCAACGACGAGCTAGATTGCTGTGGTGGGTTCCTCAGCACTGAGCTGAACTCGTCCTCAGAGAGCACGAAGCTGGACGAGTCGGCAAAGTGGCCGAGCGGGCTGCTGAGGCTTCGAATGGTGTCGATGCAGCGCATCATGCGCAGCGTGAGCGGGATGGTCGAGAGTTGAATCCACAGCTGCGTGTTCGGAGGGTTCAGTAGCCGCACCACCATGCGCATTTGCTGCGTTGGGTTGAACGCCAGTCCACTGCTGTTGCCGCGTTGCTGGGCTCTCAGAAAGTCCTCGAGCTTTTCAGCGTCCCCAATTGCTACGAACTGGAACAGGTTACCGCCGTAGAGGTCTGCAGCGTCTTCGGCGCCGAACTCGGGTGCGCACGTGTCCGCAACAAAGATGAACTCGCCGGACGGGAGGCAGTAGGCAACCCGCTTGCCTTGCGGCATCTGGTTGATTTCCAGCAGCGTGACGGTGCCCAACCCCATAGTAGTCGGTGATTGCTGCAGTGGTTGGTTGGCAGTCCGTTCCTGGTGCAGTGAGGCACGTCCGGAAGTGACTGAATCTGGCCACGAGGCTCGACTCGACTCTCCAGTTTGTGTCAGGGACGTGGTGAGTAATAGGAAAGTGACCGAGTGAGCAGATCGCGTGCCACCACCTCGACCAGTATAAGAACCGCCAGAGAGATTGACACTGACAGACAGCTCGCGCTAATGATAGCCTCCTGACGACTGGCACCCCGGAAGCAGATCTGGCAATGGAGTTGCGGCTGGGCGATGAGAGCGAGGAGGACGAGTGGCTGGCTGCGCGTGCTTGCTTGCACCCGTTGCAAACCGCAGACTGTTTGGTCAAGCTGCGAGTGCAACAATGCGGTTGAAGTCCATCGCTCCCGAATTTCGTGTTGCCGCGACGCCGGAACCCTGTCATTACTGATGGCAACGAGAGAAGCGGGTATGCAATGCTGAAGGACTCAGATCCGATAGCACTGCTGTGTTAAGATTTCCAAAAACAGCGATCGGACTCGACGGGGATAGCACAAATGGCAGGCAGCGCAAAGTCGCTGGTTGAACTTGCACCGGCTGACGTGCGCTGGTACACTGTACCTTGTCGCTGATTGGCGAAAAAGGCGCGGCCAGCCAATTGTTGAACCGAGATGGCGGATGAATCGGCAGGGCCGCTGGATGACCACGAGTACTCCGTGGTGCTAGGGTCGTCGCTGCTGGAGAGCGACGATGAGCAGCAGCATCAGAGCGATGTATGCGCGTCCTTCAGCTACGAGTTCCAGCCTGCGTCGGTGGACAAAAGCACGCCCGGCCTCGTGAGCGTGGACGGATCCAGCGGCGTGCAAGTGCTCATGGGCTCGTCCAGCGGCGCGCCGGGCGGCGTGGGCTTCAAGGGCAAGCTGGTCGAGCACAAGGAGACCGACTGCCTGCTGTTCTTCGACGGTGCCCGCTTCCGGCTCGAGCGCTGCCCGTTTTCCTGCATGCAGCTGCGCCACGTGCGAGCCCCCACTCCGCGGCGGCGCGTGGAGATCCAGAAGCCCGAGCAAGCCAATGGAAGTGATGCGACGGATACCAATAAGGTTGCACCAGCTTCAAGGACCATTGGAGCAGCAAAGCGGCCTGTAGGAAGACCGAAAGGCCCCGCAAACAAACGCTCTGCAGCAAAGGCAAAGGCCGCTACGGGTGGCAAGCGTCCTGTTGGCAGACCCAAGGGGTCCACCAAGGCTGCTATTGCTGCCAAGAAAGCTCGGCTGGGAAATGCTAGTAATACAATTGGCGAGGCGTGACTTGCCGAACATTCCGTGTCGACAATGCACGTGCTGTTCGACAATCGCTCCTTTGGACCAACGCGCGACTTCATTGTTGTCGACACCGCTATAATCTAGTGTACGCCACACTGTATTTAGTGTGTGCCACACGAAGTCGTACGTTGAAAAGGCACAAACATCTGAGAACAACGGGGGGATCAACAGCCACTTACAAAGCGCAAGTGAAATCAGGTAGGTGGTACCTCGAGTGTGGGGTCACGCTTTCTCGCCTTCTTCAAAGTGAAGAACGTCGGCTGCAGTGGAGAAGTCCCAGCAGTCGCGAAGAAAGAAGCAAGCGAACGGGACATTCCACCACCAACCTCCAGCATGAGCAAGCCCAACAAGCGCCGCGAGACGGACGTCATGAAGCTGTGCGTGTCGATCTTTGGGCGTTTGCCATCAATAGAATGAGGTCTGAAGGGGCCTAACGAGTCCCGTGTCGTCCAGCATGATGAGCGACTATGAAGTGCACCTGACGGACGAGACCAAGACGAGCGACCTCGACGTCAAGTTCCACGGACCCAAAGACAGTGCGTCGCTCTCTTGTGTAGCCATTTGTGCTGGGGGCTATCTTTCTCTTCTGACGGCGCTTCTTGTGTTGTGTGTGAGAAGCCCCGTACGAAGGAGGCTCCTGGAAGATCCACGTGACGCTGCCCAAGGACTACCCATTCAAGTCACCGTCCATCGGATTCATGAACCGCATCTACCATCCCAACGTGGATGAAACGTGCGATATCGTGCTGTGAAAACTGAAGGTGAGAGGACGCCGAAGACTAATGATTTTCTTTTTTTCTCTGTGTTCTGTTTCTCATTGTTAATTGCCAGGTCGGGGTCGGTGTGTCTGGACGTGATTAACCAAACGTGGAGCCCAATGTTCGGTGAGAGACTGCCTCCTGATACTAGAAAAAAGGCTCGTCCTGACGTGTTCTGTTTGTCGTCTCAGAGCTTGTCAACATTTTCGACATGTTCATCCCCCAACTTCTCCGCTACCCGAACCCAAGCGACCCGTTGAATGGTGAGGCCGCGTCGCTGCTCATGAAGGATGCCGAGTCGTATAATAGAAAAGTGAAAGGTACGCTGGTTAATCACACAGGTGGAGGTTGTTCCAAATACTTACTTCTTGGCTTTTCATGCAGAGTATGTGCGCAACTATGCTTCGCAGCCCTTTGAGATGGGAGGTGAAGATGAGGACAGCGATGTCAGTGACATGAGCGATATTGAGTAGTGCTTGCCCACGAACGTTCACCAAGTCACTCTACAGTAGACCATTGATCGGCGAAAGCAGCACAGTGTACTGGTGCGTTTGTGCTGCCAAAGTAGGATGTAATCATGTCGCCCCACTGCATGTCCACAATTCGGTATTTGGTATTCCTCTCCACGTCGTAACAAAAGAAAGGAATAACCATTTTCATTACTGTTACTCGCGTTGTTAAAGTGTATGGAACCCAAGGCCTTCACTGCCTTTATTACTTGGACAAGAAATTGGATGCGTCAGCCTTCCTCTGGATGTAGTGGGCATTTCTGCGAAGTCGGTCGCTCATGTTGCTATCACTATCCATATATGCCTCCGAGTGTAATTTCCTGCATCACAATGTACACGAAACGTTAGTTGAGAGTAAGTGGGGGGAAATGGGGTCTGGCGCTCCCAATACAAACGGACTCAAAAGCGTACCTGAGAAACTCTGGATTGCTGCTTGCAGCCTCCTTTTCACGTTTGTCCAGCTCGTCGCGCTTCCTGGTCGCGCGCTTCGCAATGTAATCATCACGCTGCTTTGCATCGTCCACCATTTGGTGTGCCATACGCTTCTTTTCCTCATCAGTTAGCAAACGATTTTCAACACGAGAAGATTTCCCCAGCTTGCGTCGACGCTCCTCTTCCTCAAGGCGTTTAGCCTCACGGGCCTTTGTTAAGTACTTGGCGTTGGGTCCTAACGAGGTTTTATCAACATCCTTGGATTCCACAGCTCCCGCGTTGCTGACAAGGCCGTACTTGCCCTCGCTGTCAAGAGGTTTACGCCTGCATTCTGATTCGCCGTGGCGATGGTGCTGACTGGGATCGACTGCATCTTTCGTTCGGTCACGCGACGATGTGCGGTACCGACTGCTTCGTTCACGACTCGAAGGGCTGTGATCGCGTTGGGTTCCATGTCTATCGCCGGGACTACGAGAGCGACGTCGATCACGACGATCAACTGGGCTACGAGAACGACTTCTCTCTCGGCGATCGCGACCACGTCGACCAGAATCCTGACGATGTTCATGTCGTGGTGGTGTTCTGCTTCGACGATTTTTCGAGCGGTGTGATCGGGAAGGGGGCAAATTGCGACCAAAGTCATCACGGTCGTTATCACAGGGACTGCGGTCTCTCATGCTCAATCGATGAGAGGTTCGACTTCGGCTACGATAGCGACGTTGCGCAGGACTTCCACTGCGACGGTTTCGGGGTGAACTTCTGTCACGGTGGCGCTCATCTGCATACCGATCTGAACCCGAACGGCCTCGTCGGTGGCTGCTAGGGCTGCGCTCGCGACGTTCTGGTTCACGCCTTGAGTTGCACGAGTGACTAGACTTTCGGTCACGAGCATAACGTGCAGAATCCGAAGACCTAGATCTGCTCTGCGATCGCGATGCAGACCTCCCACGCTCATGTGTGCGATCATGCCCACGGTGGTGGTTCGAGGGATATTCCCTGTGATGGTGAGAGGCCTTCTCTTCCTCCTCATCTGCGCTGTCATCACTAGCGTCACATTCACCGTCGCCATGTTTGCGTTTCTTTTTCAGCCGACGCTTTTCCTCTCGTCGCGCGTGCTTTTTCTCTTTCTTCGCAGCTTTCTTCGCCTTCTTACGAGCTTTCTTGTCCTCCTTCAATCGATCCACCTCAGCCTTAATTCGATTCATCTTGACAGGGTTCTTAAGCACCTGCTCGCGTGCAGCCTGCTGCCTCTTACGAATCAGCATCATCGGGTCCTCATTCAACCGTTGAAAGGTGTCGTTGGCTGGCAACGCGCTCTTGGTCAGTGCCAAGGAGCCGTACTTGGTGGTCGTGCTCAGATCCAAGTCCCCTTTCACAGCCTTTTCGTCCTCGCCCTTGTACTCTTTGCCCAGCAAAAACTCCTCCGCCGTCTTCTCCCGAGCGGCTGACGGCCCTTCGTACATCCAGTCAAGACGCTCCACCGCCGCCGACTTGTCGCCCCGCGCCGCCTGCAGCTGCCGAAGCTCCTGCAGTTGCCGCTCCTCTTCCATGTTCTTACGCAGCTCCGCGACCTTCTTCTCCTCCGCCGCGTGCTTCTGCTCGGCGATCCAGACCTTCTCCACATTCTACAGACGAATAGCGACGGAAAACGGTCATTATACAGTCAATTCTACGCCTACAACAACGTAAAAGAGTTCGTTCGACGCAGCAGAACGTGCATACCACGCCCTATACGTATTTAGTATACAGATAAGGCGTCACGTACGCGTAGGTTGGCTGTATGCCAGCTCTTCTTGGACAGGAACGCTAACGACATCGTGTCTCGATGCTCCGCCAACTGGAGCCAGTGTTTCGTACATAAACGTACTTAATCGAGAATTCAAGGTTGTCACTTCCGCATTCACTCTCGATCATGGAAGGTCGCAGCCAAGAGGCCGATGCTGTGCGGCGTTCGGGAGGGTTCTCGGGTCGTCAAGTGCCTCTAGAGATGGGGACGGTGCGTGTGGGAGGCTCTGGAATGCCTGTGCCTGCTGTTTTCTCCGCTATGGCCTCCAGACGCGCTGTATCGGCGCCGCAGGAGGCAGCAGCGGCTCCACCCGCGCCTCGTGTGACCTTAGAAGTGAGTTTATACGCGCAGATTGCGGTATTTGTGGCATAATTGTTGATGTGTTGGGTCTGTGCTGTGAGTATTGGCGTAGCCACATCCTCGGAGCCCCTTCCGACGGAAAGAGGAGGTCTCGAAGGTAGGGAAACGGAAGATCATGGCGTTGTTATGTCTCTCTGGTGGGGGTTATTCTTACAGTTGACAAACTTCTTTACAGACTGTTGTTCGGGTATCCCAAGAGACGTCAAGCTCTCGTTTCCAGGTGAAGAAAGCTATTGGTCCTTATCCTTTGAGTGCTCGTTCTCCACAGATCCGAGAGAGATCAAATCGGTCAACACCGAGTTATGAGTTTACAGTGTCCACAAGTGAAAGGAACCGCTCGTTTGGAAAAGGAATGCGGTTAACAATGTCTGGTGAAAATGTGCATGAAGACTTGTCGGATCGTGCTGTAAACGAGTCGCGGGGTCGGAAACACGAAAATACGCTACAACATGAGAGGAGTGTTGACGATTTGACGAGTGGGGATATTGCGAATGAGTCAGCGGTTGAAATGGCCTTATTGTCGCCAAAAGTGGAAGAAGAGAAGTCAACGAATTTGGTGGAGAATGTATTGTCTTTCAGTTCAAATGTGAATACAACGAAAGTTCGCAGTCGAGAGGCGCTGGTACTGCCTACAACAGGAGCTGGTGCGGGAACATTTGTGTCAAGTATGCCTTCTCTGACAAAACTACGAAGTTCTTTCACCGCAAAAGAGTTGGTGCTATTTACCCAACGGTTAGATACACCGAATACAGACGAAAAAGCCCACACACGGTATCATGTGGCATCACATCCCACTCATTCAGCGGCAATACCATCGACTGAGAACAGTCAAAAAGAAATGGCCAGTGGGGTAGCAAGAAACACCCACAAGCGTTCTCTTACGTCGACCCATTACCACGATGCAACTAATGTTTCGAAGAGGGAAGGCGGTCAAGGAGAGTCGTCTTGGAGACGAGTGGATACATCGATCGACCATATTTATGAAGACCCGTCAATTGATATGATACAACTTCACTTGCTGCACAGCCACCATACAACCACTGGGCAGAAGAAAAGGAAGATGGTAGAGCGAGAAAGAGTTCTCGCAGCTGCATCAGGACTTCGTGAACACCAGACTGAGGAACAGCGGCGTCAGGAGCAAGCACTACAGCGAAAGTTACAGATTCAGAAAATGTCGGAGGCGATACGTCTTCAAAATCAAAGGGCCGTTAAAGCAAGAACAGTGCGCTCGGCAGGGTTGGATGTTCGGCGCGCGCGGTCTGGGCGGCACTTTCAAAGTCCACCAACTCTTCCAGAACGAAAACCTCTTGTCCCGCGTTTGAGCACCAATGGAAAGTCACAAGGGTCAAAGAAAAGAACGGGCTCAAAAAGGGAAGAGCTAAACTCTCGTGGGGGTGTCAGTACGTCCATACTAATGGGATTAACGTCCAGTTTGGCTACTACAGAATTTGCGTTGGAAGGTGGTATTGATGCTTTAGATGCAACTCCGACTAAGTCAGAAACGGTAGACAAACAGTCTGCAAAAAGGATGTCTTCAGAAGCCACACCGCGCCAGCCGAAAAAGAAAAAGAAGCAGGGAAATACAATGGTATCAGTTGATGCTGAAGCGGCAACTCAGGCTAGAGAAGAGCGCAGAGCAATAGCGCGTGAGTACATGCAACTGCAGAAACACAGTCGTCGAATATGGAGCGCAAAGGCAAAAGCACAATCTCAGCGCGAGCAAGAAAAGCGACAGCAACAACTCGAGGTATGTAAGCAGGCTACAAGTGGTGACAAAACTATATTGCACTAATAATTGACTGAGCTGTGTGTACTTGGGCAGATATTGGAGGCTACTCGGCTGAAGAATCTGCGCTTATCAAAGAAAAAGTTAAGCCTGAGCAAGAAGCAAGAAAAAAGTGACTACTTGATCCCTGGCAGTTCTTCGCCAACAACAATAACTACCTCTATTAATCGCGGCTGCCTAACACTGGACGGTACTGACATGGCTGCAATTACAAAGCGTGAAGAAGTGCCAGAACTAATCAAAAATGGCAAGGACATTATTTTTGATGAGCCGCATCTGGATGCTGAAAATGATCAAGCGATGGGGAACATCAAACCTGCAGTCGATCACGATACGAAAGTGATACACTCTTCTGAAAAGTACAACGATGGCTTACTACCCGATCATGAAGACCACACTGCAGGAGGTGATGAACGTGTTCGTAAGTTGCTTGAACTAAGGGAAAAGGCAGCAGCGCTTTCAGACAGGTTGAATGGACTACGAAACCGAACGAGCCACACTGAGGGCACTGAGCCAACAAACGATATTTTTGAGTATGCTAGTGGTATTGATCGAGAAATTAACACCACGACTGCATCTGGTAGTGATGAGCGTCACACCTCAATTGACTCAAATTCAGGTAATGACGTACTTAAAGGTCCTCGTTTTGCATCTAACGATTTTAGCGGTCACAACAACGGGCAAAGCGGCATTCATAGCCGTACAGATGGTGGCGCGAGAAACAGCGAAGAGTCTGATGAAAGACATGGTGATTCATCGAGTGTTGGCATGTACGGTGCTAATGAGAATTCTCAATTTCTAGACGATCGAGAAATTACCACGAAGGAGGAGGAAGAAGGAAGCGAGGAAGAAGAAGAAGAAGAAGAAGAAGAAGAGGAGGAGGAGGAGGAGGAGGAGGAGAAAGAAGATAAGGAGAACGAGGAATTGCCAAGGGGTTCAATAACAAACCTGACCATGATGCAGCAAGGCGTGGAATTTAACATCGTATCGGGGATTGATGGTGTTTACGATGGCTGTGAAGATGAACATGTTGACGTCCGATCAATTGGTGTTTATAGTATTGGAGTCGCTTACCCACATCAACAGCAAACTAGCACACCGGAAGCGATGGCTGATTTAAAGCAACGTATGAGGTCAGTCTCATCGAGCGCATCGTCGTCGTCTGCGGCGTCCTCTCCACCTTCTTCGCCAGTTTTGCGACGAATCATGTTGTCTGAAGAAACGAATGAAAGTTCTGACGAAGGGAAAGAACATGGAGAGTTTGAAGGGGCGTTTTATGAGCAGATGAAAAATAGGCTGCGCACATTTGGACCTGATGCGAAAGTTGATGATATGTATGAAGTACCAAGTACACATCATAAAAAAAAAAGCAATGGCAACACAGGAAACACTTCCGGTTCTGATCAAGATCCAGACGATGGGCATACGTCGCTGCCTGTGTATTCGCTGAAAACTAGAGGTACCTCGCGGATGCGTGCCCAACATGTTGGGGGGTCAAAGCAATCTGATGCAGGTTTGATTCGGCTTATTCGTGAGACCGATGATTCCTTGAGCGTTATTGACCGGGCAGCAAAGAAACTGTACAAGGAACAGTTTGAAAAACGAGAACAAAAGAAAGAAGAGGAATTGCAAAAGCAAATGGAAACGGAAAAACAAGATTTGCTCAGAAAAGATATGGCACTGAAGGCGGTCATGGCTTCTTTGAATAAAACGAGCTCGGGTTGTGTAGAAGGAGATGCGCGTGATTCTGAGGCTGAGGATATTATTCACTCGGATGACGAAGATGAGATGCAATCATCACGGTATAAACGATTAGAGGAAATAATGGATGAAGTTGAAAAAGAACGAGCCCAAGAGAAAGAAGAGAAAAACTGTTCAGGGGAGGACGAACTTCATTCAGGTGGTTCTGATAATCATTTCAAGTTAGAACGACAGCAAGTGCAACATCATTGTACCAGACCAAACATTGGCCTGATGTACACTGGACAACGAGAAAACACATCTCCTTCTCCATCGTCTCCAGCTTTCTGGGACCAACTAGTTTCAGAATCTACCGGCGATGACTTCGAAAGCCATCTTGATTTTGAGAACTTTTCAAGACCACCGGTCAAGATCGATAAGTCGGAGCTTATTGCTCAACGAGAAGCACGACTCCGTAAAGAGGACGAGGAAAAGCTGGATCACATCGACAGTCCCCCTCGCGTGCATTCTCCAAGAACACTCTCAAGGCGACTCATGGCTGCTGTGGATTATCAAGAAGCAATTTATGAGGCCCACATACAACTATCGATGATGGAGCACGCTCATGAGTTGGACGCAGTACAAACTGACACGATAACGCTCGCACATGCTTTTAAAGAAGAGATGGAGAATAATGTTATGACTCACCAGCTTGCGTTGGACCACGCTACTCTGGAGAAGAAGTTTGATGGTGATATGCATGACGTACTCCAGGAATTGGATACTATTCGGCAAGGGGGGGAGCAAGAGCAATTAGCAAATACCGCGCGAATGGAGCAAGAACTTAGGTTTGCCAACTTGCGCGAATGTAGTGTTCAGACGGAGGCCTCGCAACACGCTGATGCTGCTACTTCTGCGTCGTTGTGCGTCGATACATCAACGTCTCCCATTCGATGTGTTGTTGATGCAGCCGTACAGCATGATGTTACAGAGCATAAACTTAATCCTCTTATCTCCACGGTCGATGACAACAACGAACTGGAGTACGCAAGCGAAGACGATGAGGAACCTTATGAGGAGACATTTGAGAAAGAGAGCCAAATGCAAGTGAGTTTGTACCTTCGCGATAATGCAAACACGAACACTTCGGAGGTATCATTCTACGTGGAATCGCCTACACATAATCCGCCTGTGATCGCGGAAGAAAACGAGAGTGAAATTCGGTCGTTGCCCTCCGATGCAGCAGAAGATGACTACCTGGACGACTCGGTGTTGGCAACGAGTATACTGGAGCAAAGTATATGTGATGGAAGTGTGGACGTTAGTGTAGTCCAATCGAGTATCGATGATGAAATGGACAAAAGTCAATTCAATGAAGCTCGTGAGAGTGATGACGACGCAGCGGCGTCAGTGAACTATGAAGACGATTTTGAGGCTTCATCCCCAAAAATGAGATCTGTGGTCGATCAAGTATATCATGAGTCTACAGTTGAAGAAGATGTTGCAGATGAAATAGAGCAATCGGGCAGCGTTGACTACCGAGAAAGTGGTCAAGTCATTGAAGAAGAAGCTGTGCAGGAAAATATTAGCTCGCATAAAGAAGATGATGTGCATATTGACCTCGAGGAAAGTAGTAATTATTCCTCGCAATTTGAAGATACGCATCACGGAGATTCGAAGAGTATCAACAAGTCAGCGCTGAATCAAACATTCGCAGAGGACCACAAAGTTACGAAGACAGCAGATCGAGCCCCTGATCCAAACAAAGCTGTTCTTCCTACACACGAACTAGATCTCAGTTCTTTGCAGACCCCGGATACTGTTGCAGCAGCATACATCCTTGATCTAGAGCGACGAAAGCAAGCCGAAGAATCGTTACTCAGTCTTCGACTGCAAACTATTGAGCACAAATTTCAACAAGAAGGAAAGAAATTCGAAAACCTTATTGGAAGCAAGCAATCGGACGTGCGAGTCGTTCGAGAACTGAAGATGTGCAAAGAGACTTTGACGATGGCTTTTTTTGCTGAAAAGGCAGTTGTTGAAAGCCTGAAGGCGGCATCAACTGCACGATATTATCAAGACCTGCACACATTTCGATCTCTATCACTGAATTGGCCAAATGTATTGAGTCATCGTAGCGAACATCAACAGAACCAAGCTTTTTACTCGGAGCTCCAGCTTACCCCACAACTACTTCCTGTCGCCGTACCACCTTCTATCCATATTACACCAAGTAATAATTCAAATTCGACCCAGGGCAATGGAGACATGAGTATTTCAGTACATCGTCCTGAAGAATACACCGATGAGTTTGGGTCAGACTTAGAGGGTGCTCATACGAGTGTTCACGAGGACAGTAAAATCGAAAAGGATGATGAAATTACCGGGTCGGGGTCTATTGCTTCTGAGCATTCTGCAAGTAATGAAAGAATTAGTGGACCTACACAGCTGTCCGCTCCGTCGGAGATCGATGAAGAAGATGATTTTGAGCAAGTGGAAAAAAAAGAAGACTTCTCAAAATTGGGAGGTGCTGAAAATGAACAAGAATATGAGGATGAGTTTGTCTCAAGAAGTGAAGACACTGCTGACCAAAAGACCGCAGTGGTCGATGAACTTGAAGTTGTTGAAAGTGATCAGATTTCTGATCAATCGGAGAACGAGAGTGAACATAGTGATAACGAGTACGATGAAGATTTTGTTTCTGTTAGTGAACACTCTTCAGTCCAGGTTGCAAGTCCGACAAAACTCTCCTCTGCTGATGGGAAATTGGAGGTGGAAATGGAAGTAGAAGCTGCCGAAGACATTAGCGTAAGCGAAGCTGATGCAGTATCAAGTGATGAAATTGCTGAGGGTCAGTTTGCGAGTGGTTCGTGCGATGAAGACGTGGAAAAGGAAGAAATCACTGAATCTGATAAACGCAAGTATTCCGATGATGATTTTGAACATGAAACCCTGGAACAGTCTGAATTACCCCTATTCGTTAGCTTTCGACCAGAACAGTCGAGCTCTGAAGATTCTTCTACTACAAAACTACTGGTCGCTGAGGTTGCTGCTTTGCAAAAAACAGCAGGTGGAATACGTGAAGTGCAGACTGAGGCTGAAGATAACAAACTAGCCAGGAAAAAAGCTAAGGCAGAGCAACTGCTGCAGGCGAAAGAGAGACTTCTGAACCAACAAAAAGAGCTATTTCGCCAAGGTGAAGAAATACGGCAAGTGGATGCAATTGCAAAAATGGCCCTTGGAGTGGATGTTGAAAGTGAGCTGAGTCGAGCTAAAACCGAGATTTCTCGGCAGCTGGCTAATGAGTTTGATGTATTGCAGCATACATATCTGATTTTAAAAGCAGCTACCGGCCATGATGCAAGTGATGGTATGGCTGCTCCTGCTCCTGTAGTACCTTCGGTTATGAGTAAACTTTTCGGAAAGACGAAAGTTTTAGATGTATCTTCAGTCGCTGGAGATGAATACGATGGAGGGTATGAAGCTGAGTCATTTGAAGAAGAACAAAAGATAGATGGCATCGACGACAACGGTGGAGATGTTTATGAATCTGCTTCTGTTGATGCTTACGAGGCGATACCAGAACAGGATGACCCATTCGTTGAAGATTCAGTTGAGGTCGAGGACTCAGACTACGAGGTAGCATCTGAAACCCCCAGTGTTCACTCGGATGTTGACGCGGATATTGTTCCGAGCGTTGTCGACGAGGGAGATGAGAGCATTGATAATGAGCAAGCTCAAGGTGGAGCGGATACTGATGGTGAGGACTATGATGATGACTACGAAAATGAATACGAAAATGAATCATTTGATGAAGCTCAGTCTGCTTCGGCTATACTTTCCGATGAAGAAGCGCGTATTCACACAGAATTCGCAAAAGCTGGTTCAAGGGGCACGCATACGTTTGACAAGGCTGAGTATCAACGCGAAGATGCCTATTCAGACGAAGGATTCGATAGCGCTTCAGGCTCGTACACAAATGAGAAACCACCCGTATTTGAGACAACAACAACGCCAAGCTTACCGCAAGTTGCTGAAATCACACTGCCCCCAATGTTGACTGATGAAAGTAGTGCAAAAGAAGGAGAGCTAGCGGAGGCAATAGAATCCGTGGCGGAACAGCTTGCGGGTATGAAGCCTGCAGATTATCTGATCTCTGGTCAAGGTGAGCCAATTTTCGCAGTAGAACGTATAGCTGATGAAAGCAAGGTGCTAGCCGCTTCCGTGTCAGTCTCACTCTCGCACGACTTGGAAGAGGAGTCGTTGACAAAGAGTATCGAAGAGCGAACAGCACGGCTTCAGGCATTAAGGCAGAAAATTACTGACCGAAAAAGTGAAATACTTATGGTGCAAAAGCAGATGCGCGTTGAGCGCCGTAAGGAGCATTTGGCAGCTGAAGAAAGGCTTCTTTGGGATGAAAAGGAGTCCGTCGAGAGATTGCTAGCTGCTGATGAAGCAGCGTTGTCATTGTCCAGACAGCGCAACCGGTTAGAAATTTTGCATCTTGAAACCAAGCAGTTTGAACACTCATCTGTTGGATACAGCAAACAAAGGTATACCCCAGAACGTGACTTGTTGTTTGCCTTTGACTATGTTGAAAACGCTGATGCGGTTGAACATCAAAGGCGTTGTCGCACGAGTGGGTCTCAAAGCGCTGCTGGTTTGACTAGAGCCACACTGCGAGGAATAGATTTGCTTGACGGATACGCCTACATTGAAGTGGTTGAATCAGTCAGCCCAAACGTTGACGTTCCACTAGCAGGCGGAATGCCGTTGTTAATTGCAAACATCCAGCCCAATGGCTCTGGCATTCCTGTTCCCAGTGGTTCCCAAGTTGAGGATACCGGTAACCATGAACCAACGTGGTCGAGAGAATCTCTATGCCTCAAGAACGAAGACAACGAAAACAAAAATGGAGGAGATGGGGTTGAAAGTGAAGCTGTACCACCGCGTTTCTCACGTAAGAATGAGCAGGATGATGATCAGGCGAGCCGTGGTTCTAGTAATGATGACGATAACAAGAGTGTTACTTCAGTTACGTTGGATGAAAACACTCAGGCATCTGGGGCTGATGAAGACGTCATTTCTGAGCAACATATTTCCATCTCCCAGGAAGGAGAAGATAATTCGAGCCATCGAGTAGTTCACAAAGAGCGTACTGAGGAACAAATATCCGAGCTGGAAAATCTGGACGTCGATTACCCTTCGCCTAGCCTGAACAATGCAAGCCTCGATTTACTTGCTGACTTTGAATATGTTGAGATTGTAGAAACTGTTTTGGAGAGACAAACAGAGGAGTTAACAGTCGACTTGTTGGCCGACTTCGATTTCGTGGAAATTGTACGAGCAATTGAAATGCTACCACGAGATGAGAGGGGAGGTGGAGCATTGCGCGAAACTGATAAACTTCCCGACCATGACTGCGATGACAATGAAGAACTGGAGGAAAAATCAGTAGGATATACCTGTCTTCGTGAGGAGAACAAGATTGACGTACCAGATTCTGGAGTGCTTAGTGCAGTTGATAATTTGGCTAGCCATTTTGAAATGGCCCAAGGTTTGGAGTCTCCCACACATATAGGTGATACTGCGATCGAAGATGGAAATCTTGAAAAGAGTAGCGTTGTGGAGTCAAACGAAGTGGAGGAACATGCCGTTGAGATTAACGCTTTGAGCTCAATCAAGGCTGATATCAATGGAGACAATTCGTCCGAGTCCAACGAAACAAACGAATTGGTTGTTGAACGCGTTGTTTCCCTGATATATGCTGACTTATTCCAAGCGCTTGAAAAAGGTACGAGCCTGTAACAAATATGTGTGTGCGTTCTACACTCACATCGTTTTCCATTGTGGTTCTGTCAGACATTGGGACCGCAATTAGCACTAGAAGAAATGCTCAAAACCAGCCAAGTGATCATGAGCAAGAAGTAATGAGCTTGCCAGAAGTGGAAGATAAACCTACGGCACTATCCATTAGTGGTCTTTCTAGATCAGTTAGCGGAGTGGGAAGCGAAAGCATTGACTCTCGCTACACTGCGGACTGGAATATTGAGCAGTCGTCGGGCAGTGTTGTCGTCGGAATACTGGCTGAAGTGGATTCACAAACCGAAATTCCTATTGCGGATCTTGCTGAAGCTGCGTTTGATAACAGCGTTATTGTCGATGAACCATCATTACGGGTTCCTCCTTTTGGCAAGCTCGACGAAAACGCCGAAGTGGCTACAAAAGTGTCCCCAAGCGAAATGTTTGGTAAGGTTTATTTAGATGATTCTGGCAACAACGTCAGTATCGATGAATCGACAAGTGACCTAGTATCAGGTGTGAAAAATACTGTGCCGCAAATGACTCCGGATAAACATGCATTTGAAGGCTCTCAAGATGTACGTGCTAGCTCTACAACGGCAATGCGAAGTGAGCGAGTGAGTGATCTCATTTTCGCCACAATGTTCGATGAAATCTTGAGCTCGGAGCTACAGCTTTGGTCTCGGGGTGAATTCGATAATCCAACTATTACCAGCCACGAACTGGCTGCTACACCTATTGAGCATATTGTACGAGATGAAACCATTCTAAGGGCATCACCGGTTGTCCCCATTCAAGGTCCAAGAGCAAGAGATCGTAACCTAGCGGATCGCATTGCAAAAAATCTTCAACTCGTGGACGGAGAGGTACGTCTGGTGGCATGAACCTCATTGTATTGTCCTAGCTATCGATTTGCTCACCCTCTATTCGAGAACAGATTCAGCTTCCCTCATTTCACACTATCGAGATCGGAGAAGCTTCATCGACTGCTCGTGTTATCTACGAAAGTATTGACAGTATCACTCGCGACTGCTTCAATGCAATTCAACAACTGTCGTCCACCGAGAATATTCACGACGATGCCTCCTCAGTGCTTACAGTCATTCGTCGTCACGTCCAAACCGAGATCGATGAGCTGCTAGCAATCCGAGAGCAATCCGATCGCGAGCTCGAGCGGCAGCTGCAACAGCTTTCCGACGACCCAGAGGCTGAGGGTGGGATCAACGGAGACGTATTGCTGTCTCACAACTGCGTGGCATCTAACATGAGCAACATCGTGTCCAAAGTCCAGTCGGAACTCAGCAGGACAAGCGAAGCACTTTCCACAGCAGTCCAACCTACACTGTCAGGACTGTTACCTCGCACTCCAATCACCCGCGCCAAAAGTACCTCCATCCTGTCTTCACTGCAAACCCAACAAGATCAAGAACTGCAGCAGCGGATCACTGGCATGATACTCAGCGACTTGCTGCGTGACGCCGAGTTGAACATGTACTGACGACCACCGGAATACTCTGATAATTTATAGATGTGTACCTGTAGAAACTGATATCGGTGCCACGTCCAGTTGTTTGACAAGCGAATTCGTGGTGTTATGAATCCTCCTGCGGTCACCACTGCGTTGCTGGAGTGGCTCGAGGCCCATGGAGCTGTGGACAGTTTGCTGGACATCCGATACCTAGGCAAGCTCGAAGGCCACGGCGTGTTCGCCAAGCAGCCGCTCAAGAGCGGCCAAGTGACGCTTCAGGTGCCATTCAAGCTCACCATGAACACCGAGTCTGCAGCGCAATCGGATCTTGCACCTTTGCTGCAGAAATACCCACAAATCCCTGCGGACGAGGTGCTGGCGTTGCATTTGATGCATGAACGCAGCAAAGGAGGGAACTCGTTCTTCGCGCCGTTCATTGCGTCACTCCCGACCACGTTCGACTTGCCTGTGTTTTGGTCGGAAGCAGAGTTGAATGAGCTCAAAGGGACGAATGTGCTGCTTCTTACACAGCTGATGAAGCAGCATCTTGAGAGGGACTTTGAGAACATTCACCAAGCTGTGGTGGAAGACTTTCCCGATATTTTCGCGGCCCTGCCGACGTTGACACTGGAAAATTACATGTGGGCGATGAGCGTGATCTGGAGTCGCGCCTTTGGTGTGAGCAAGGGAGAGACCTATATGCGGGTGTTGTGCCCCGCAATGGATATGTTTAATCATGATGTGAGCTTGCTGAACCCGCTGGACGACTTTGTTTCGTTCAATGAGGAGAAGCAGATGATGACGCACTATGTACCGAAGGACGAGGCGACCGGGTCAGCTTTGCAGATCAGTTACGGCCAATACTCGAATGCGAAGCTGCTGTATTCATATGGTTTTGTTTCGCGCGAGAACTCCCGCCGAGCAGTCGATTTTTGGATGAAGATTCCGCCTACGGATCCTTATCTGAAACTGAAGCAGACTGTTCTCGACTCGAATGAGCTCACCAGTCAGCAGACGTACGACTTCTGTGGTACTCTTTTCACAAATAACGTGGGTGAGCGCTTGCTCGCTACACTTCGGGTAGTCCTGATGAATGAACAGGAAATTCGTCAGTACAAGAAGGTATGCCTGGCCTGATCGGTGTACGAGCGGCGGTGCAAAAGAGACTGACGCGCTTGATCGCCAATTTTCTGTGATACAGGCTTTTCAATCATCGATTCTTAGTGTGCGGAACGAGTTGGCGGTGTACGACAACCTTCAGAGCACGTGCCGCCGGAAGTTGGCAAACTACCCAACAACGTACGTGCATTGATGTTTACCTACTCCCCAGGAGCTCGTTACGCGACTCTTACAGTTTTGCCTTTGTACTCATGCACAGAATCGAAGAGGACGAGGCAATTTTGGCAGAAACGGAGACCGAATCGAACCCTCGGCTGTCATTTGCTGTTCGTGTGCGTCTTGAAGACAAGCAGGTGTTCAGAGGTGTGATCGACACACTTGAGCAGTGGAAGAACTTTCTTGCGACTGACCCAGATACGTATCCACCGAGCACCACGCGATCGTAACAAACATTTTGGACTGGTCCTCATTGTAATGACAACCGTTTTAGTGCATTTACGTTGTCTTCAGCGTCTAGCAACCGCCTCTAACTACATTTTTACAGGCTCTGATGGCAACATCGAGAAACACTACAACGCGTTGGGCGGGATGCCCTCAGCTTAAAAAATTAGTTGCCGAGTTTGCGGTCCAGCAGTTGGCGCAACACACTGGATGTGAAGTACGGCAAACGAGCGTTTACCTCGTCGTCGTTCAGATACTTCGCGCCGCCGATGTGACCGCGGCAGTTCGGGGCGCCACAACGGCAGTCGAACTTCTCGTCCATGTCCCATTCACTCGTGGAGTAGTCGAACGTGAGGTGCTCACCCTTGGAGATCGGTTTGATGGCCACAAACGAAACTTTAGCCTCGTTCTCGGCCATGTCGAGGCGCGTATTGGGGTTGCAACTGTGGTTCACGAACTCCAGCCCGCCCGTGAAGTCCATGTGCTTGTCCGGTGTAATTTGCACCGTGAACCGAGTCGGCTTCGAGTACTGTAACAATAACCAAGAACCACGTGCGGGTGAGTCATCACGACACGTGGAATCAATGAGCATCTTATTCTGCATCCTACCAGGTTGCCAGGAGCCGATCCAATGACGTCGTCCTTCTTGAAGTCCTGGCCGGCCACTGCCGAGCGCCAGTGTTCGTTTCTGTTGAGATGCACACATTAGCGAGAGTTGCAAGAAGGACGAGGCAGCGATTCAACTCACAGTTGCTCGATGTAGAAACGTCCGTCGGAGCCCGAGGGGACATAGCTCAATTGGCCTTGCATCTCAGCTTCATGACCACGAGCTCCGTTCACGCGCTTGGCGTTGGTGGCAGCGCTGGAGTCAGCAAAGTGGCGACGGCTGATGGCGGCTAAGGAGCGCGAGGCCACTGGGAGGTTGCGTGTCAGCATGGTGGAGGGAGGGAGGGGGGATCGTCGGGTGTTGTGCTGCTTTCGGGGCAAATTCAACTGTGAGGATCTCCGTGCGTTCGGGAAGTGGACACGCAGCCGCGACTGTGACGACGACGCGGCCACATGCTCCTTCCTGCCCGCCTCGAGGAAGGTCTTTGCGTTTCAAGTCGCAGGTATCTTCAGATAAGGCTGCTGAACTCGCACATCTGGGCTTCAGTATGGTTCACGTAATACAAGGGTTAGGGACAAAAGTTGAACTTTCGCTTCAGCGAGGTTTCGCATCTGAAGATCGGTCTTCAGTTTCGCCAAGCAAGGCCGACTGACAAGATCTACTGCCGCTTGGGCTGTTAGTACAGTGCAAATTGCACTGCAATGTGTCGGTCGTGTGTCGGTGTCAACGTAGGCATTTCG
>KV740885.1:0-13357 GCA_000468175.2 Phytophthora cryptogea
GGACACGAGCACAGCTCGGCAACGAGTCCCTGTCCTACTGGACACGCGCAAGCACCATCAACAAGCTTTTGGTCACCAGGACACGAGCACAAATTGTTCAGGAGAATCTGATCCCCTGGGCATGAACATTTATCGTTGACGAGCGTCTGGTCTCCAAGACAGGAACACTTATCGTCGATAAGATTCTGATCTCCGGGGCATCCACACACTTCGCCAAACAGTGTCTGGTCACCGGGGCACGAACATTTACCATCGACGAGCTTCTGGTCACCAGGACATGAGCAGACATTGTTGACAAGCGACTGATCGCCGGGACACGAACATTTTCCATCGACAAGTGTCTGGTCTCCGGGGCACGAGCAGACATCGTTGACAAGTGCCTGGTCTCCAGGACACGAGCATTTATCATCCACGAGCTGCTGATCGCCAAGACACGAGCAGACATTGTTGTAAAATAGCTGATCACCGGGGCATGAGCAAACGTTGTTGACAAGTTTCTGATCTCCAGGGCACGAGCAGACACTGCCGACTAGACTCTGGTCTCCGGGGCACGAGCAAACATTGTCGATAAGTGTCTGGTCACCAGGACACGAACATTGGTTACCGACCAAAGTTTGGTCTCCAGGGCACGAGCAAAATCCGTCGACAAGCTTTTGGTCTCCAGGACATGAGCACACGCCACCGACAAGCGTTTGATCACCTGGGCACGCACACGCGCCATTGACAAGTTGTTGATCACCAGGACACGAGCAAACATTATTGACAAGTGTCTGGTCTCCAGAACACGAGCAAACATTGTTGGTAAGAGTCTGATCCCCAGGACACGAACATTTGCCATCGACGAGCTTCTGGTCACCAGGACACGAGCAAATATCGTTCACAAGCGTCTGGTCGCCAGGGCACGCGCATTGACCATCGACAAGCGTTTGGTCTCCTGGACACTTGCAGACCCCATCGACAAGACTTTGGCCACCGGGACATGAGCACACTCCATTAACATTCGTCAGACCCTCCGAACACTTGCACTTGCATTTGCCTTCACTGTTGCAGGAGACTGAGTCCACGGGCGTGGGGCAGTCAACCAGGTTGCGGATGTCCGCTGGAATGGCCGAGTTGATCCCCGTCAACGTCGAAACCACGATGTCGGTCGGCAGCACGCGGCAGTCGAGCGACTTGCACACGCGAACCACCACGGCCCCCGTCACCGTAGCGGGGTCGGTTCCGCTCAAAACTTCGAGTTTCGGCTGCGACGAGAATGCAGTCGGTGGGGTGTCGGCTTCTAGGACTTGGTAGTAGCCGTACGGGTTGGAGCTCGGGCACTTGACGTACTTGAACGTCTTGGACTTGTACTCGGCGTTGGAAATGGACCACTTCTTCATGACCCAGAGCTTCATGTATTCCTCAAAGTCGAGGCACAAGGAGACGGTGATCTGCAGCTCGTACTTCTCCTTCACGGCGCAGGCCGTGCCCGAAGTTGTTGCCAAAAGTGCCATGAGATCGGTCGACGTGTCCAGTAAAGTAGAGTTGGTGGCGTCTTCGAGCTGCGCCTTGTCCTCGGCCAAAGCACTTCGGTAGCGTAGCAGACCGTTCTCCCAGACGTCTCCTTCGAGCCGCACGGGCTCAGGTGCGGCCTCTTTGGCAGTCGTCAAGGCGACTGCACACGCACTCAACAGTGCCAAGACGCGCATGGTCCTCGGGTAGCAATGCAGTCACGATATGAACAGGAAGAAGAGGAAGGTGTGACCCGCTCGCAGTAGATTCGAGTGTGATCTTCAGAGACCAAAGAGCTTGGCATCGCCCGCACCATTAGCGCAGCTACACGCCGCGATCTTGAGACTCTTGGGCACGAGGCTCTTAGCAGAGACTCTTTAGAGGGGGCGCACGCTTGGAAACTCCCAAGATATGGCCTCGAGGCGTCACAAGACGAGAAACTCCTAAAGATCCGCGTCCACTCGTGAGTCAGGTAGTCTGCGCCACCGGTACACGTTATTGAAAGCCGAGTTAGTGCATCGCTTTCACGTCTGCGTCGGCAGGACGCGGTTCTGCCGATGCAACAGCATTCGCTGTAGAATACTCGGACTGCTCTGGACGATCGTAGGGCCACGCGCGTCGCTCTTCTTGTCCGAGTCCCGTTTGTGGTTTGACGTTGTCAATCGACTTGACGGGTCTCGGCACTCCGGTAGCACCAGATCTTCTAATTCCTGTGGTACATGTGCACGCACGACGGCTTTGAAGCCACGAGTCTGTAGCAAACATACTTTCAATAGTTAGTCTCCACGCGAAGTGAGCTGCGACTGAGAGATTCAATCAAACGCACCCCAAGCTCCTCGCGTAGATGTCGCCAACTCCTTTGCGCTGATATCCGCACAGGTGCCGACTTTGACACGAGTGACTTGGCCAATAGTGTGAGCAGCTCCGTCGACGACTCGGACGACGCGAGACTCGCCACTTCCGACTTGCTCCAGTTGTGAACACATTTGTCAACGTAGGTCGATGTCTTGACAGCAAAGAGGAGGTTAGTCCTTTTGAGAAGTGCAGCAGCTTTCAGACAACCACGTACCAAGTTGTATAGACGCAAGTCCTCGTATTTGCTGTACGTCTCACCCAGCTGAAGGAAGAGCAGAGCAAGTTTTCGGCCGCTGCAGTGCAAGATAATGGAGTCCAGCACTTCGGTCGCAGTCTCACACAGAAACCGCTTGTCGGCGCTGAAGACCGTCGGGATCACGATGGGGACAATTGCATCTGCCCATAGCAACCATTTGTTAGCAGGCCTCTTCACTTGTCCTGGGTCAGAGCCGAACGTACCCATTAACGGAGCAAGACGATGCTGCAAGAGGAATGCCAAGTCTTTCATCAGCAGTAAGGAACTTCGAGCCTGGTCCGCTCCAGAATGTGCAGATGCGTTTCTTGGTTTTGGAGATCGCAACTTCCTCGGGCTATTGCTTGCAAGAGGACCCTCTAGTTCTCGTAGCTGGGTCTCTCTACAGTTGTTGACGAGAAGTGTTAGTTAGATACACAGGCATGGAAATGCCACCGACAAAACTTACATGTATGCACGGAGGATATCAGGATGCTGCGCTGCAAAACGTTTGAGAGATTGGATCGTAGCGAACTCCGCACCCCATGGTATGCTGGTACATTCCACACTACCGGTTTGCGTCTGAAACAGCCTTCGTTTGCGTTGCAGAAGCTGGTCCACGTTCTTCCACTCCACCAATTCCTCTGCGGATACGTTATCGGCAGTTCTACAACGAGAGCGCTGAGAAACGCCTGACAGCTCGCGTTTGCGTAGTCGCCGATGTGAAGCCCCCGATGCGACCCGAATGTCGGTCTCTTTCGGGCTTGATACTGTCTTTGCACCTTGAACGAGAATACTCGGGATCTCGGGCAAAAGCTCAACAACTAGATCATTTTCTTGGGGTTGGTTATCTGGTTGTTGGAGGGATATAGACGACTTGAACGAGGGTTGGCGTTCATCCAAAGTGAAAGTCGCAATTTGAATAGCATCACTCAGCGAAAGAGTTTTCAGCGTCGAGTTGCTTTGGACGGAGTTATTTTCCTCACATGATTGAGGAAGGTTCCTCGAGTCGGAATGAGCTACCACCTCGGACAGGGTAGGCAACTGTGGCTCGGCATCCCCCGCTTCACTTGCAATTTTCACACGAAAACGGTCGTCTGCAACGCGGGTACTGTGTTCATTTTGATCTGCCTGGTAGCTCAATGAGATCACAGCTTGACATAGCTCATTTTCGATCAAAGCGCTGTCGAGGGTGCTTGCGTTGAGCAAGTGAACTTCGTTTGACTCTTCTTCTTCTTGGAAAAACGCCGGTGCGTTTTGACTGGACGCGTTCGCAATCTGGTTTTGGTGACACCCAGCTCGTAGAGGTTCTACTAGTTGAATAAACTCGCGAGGAACACAGCTTTCTTCTTCACCATCTTCATAAACAACGTCGTAGGAATCATTTGAGTGGCAATAAATAATCACACCAGTGAATAAGACCGACCGGCCTTTATAGTGAACTTCCACGCGGTCTCCTTCATTCAATGAAGGAGAAGTGTTAATATGAAGAGCCGAAGTCTCCAACGTACCAGTAGTATGCTCTACCCACTTCACAGGGCAGACAATTGTCGCTCGAGAAGGACTCGCTGATGAAGTGTAACTCGATGTAGTACTTGAAACACGAGTTTGGACTTCCGTCGAACTAGGCGCTTTGCAAGTTCCTGTGTCGACACGCCGCGGATCGGACACATCAGGAGACCCCGCACCATCTTTATCTTGATTAACGCCATTTTCTCCGACGTCTGTTGCAATCTCTTGCGTCTTCGTGCCTTGATCGAATGAGAGAGTTGGTGTTGGTATCTGAATCACGAGATTTGATAGTGCTTCGTAAACTTGTCGCTCACTTGCATCATCCTTTTTACTAGCCTGCTTCTTTAGGGTGTTGTTATCGAATAGCACAGCGCCACAGTTTCCATTGTCAACGGCATCAGACTCCACCAAGTTATTATTTGCTTCGACACCTTGGTATTCAGTCTTTTCAGTGGACAAGGTTTGCTCGCGTCGACCTTCCTTATCAGTGTCAGCGTCACCTAAATTCACAACTGGCTCCGCCAAAACATCTTGATCTCCAGCAGCGCTACCAGTAGCTGAACTTTCAGTTGTAACCTCGACGAGAGTAACAATCTCATAAAATTTCCTATCCTCGGATCCGTTTTGAACCACGGCTTCACAGCCGGTAGTAAAGTTATCAGCAAGTATCCACGAGGTCAGTGGTGCCATATCGATCGTAGTCACTTCACTCGCTTGGTCACAAACAGGCATTCCGCTTCCGCTAGTAATATCCTCCATTACCTCGCTTGCGAGGCCTCGGTTCTCATCATCATCATCCATTCGTTCGGTTTCGTCAACTGGGGATATGAGTTCTGCATCGATAGAGGACGGTATATCTTGATTGGTCCTTGTAGTTGCCAATTTCCCTTCTGAAATAATGTAGTCGACAGCCTTACTGGAATAATGACGCAACAAAGAAAATTTCTCTCGCGAACAAATAGAACCAGTATGTTGCAGATCTGAAATTCCATCATCACACGCATCGGCTCCAGTATCACTTCCAGTGCCAGTTTGCATTTGTACCAAATGATAACCCGCACCATCTATACTTTTCAAAGTCACGGATCGGCTCGCAGAAGAAAGCACTTGCTCGACAGCCTTAAAACTGGCTGTTCGCAGTGCTTCCAGGCTCTCAGTTGAACGAGAGAACCCAGGATGTGGTGGCATTTCACTTGCAGTAGCGGAAATGGGGCTGTCCTCGTCGCACGAATCAAAAGAACCTTCACTCCTCTCATCCAGCTCAATTTGGTCACTTTCATCCGACTGGGACTGCTTGTCACTACCTGTTTTAGATTCATCTGACTCTACATCGGAGCATATTGAAGGCAGCGATACCATACTTTCATCTTCTTCGTCTTCTAAGTTTGTATTCTCCCACTGACCAGTCAACTTCTGCAACCGGGATGAGATAATCCCAACCATTTCCAAGTATCCCATTTCTTGAGCGGTTTTCAGTGCGGCCTCGAGCGCTTCTCGGGAAAACAGGATATAGTTCACAAGAAATCGGACCAGCGCGATATTTTTCGACGAAATACCACGTGCCAATGCAGCCGTATCCCAGATCACCAAATCGTCCATATCCTTTTCCTCGCCACCAACTACAGATAATATTCCTGTCAGCACTGCAGCATCAGTCAGATCTTGCGCTGCTCCCGCTACTTCCTCTCGTAAAGTGTCCATGAGTTCCATCATGTTGCAAATCGTTCCTCGTGGGTCGCTTTCAAGCAGCAGCTCCACTATCTCAAAACGCCAATTCGAAAGTGCTAAACGTAAGAGGTGAGGATGGTGGAGACCGCAAGCAGATACGACGGAGCAGTACGACAGATAGTGCGGCAGCAGAACATCGACGATATCAGTGGCCCCGTTCGTACACGAAGCTTCGAGCGCTTGCACGACTGCATCCCAGCGCGTCTCATTGCCATTGGAAAACCTGCCGCCGTCTAGAAGCTCCTTCACGATCGCGAACCGCTCGTTCGTCGCCGCTTCGACCAGACACTCGGCCTCCACGGCATCAATGCTCGACGCTAGCTCGTCATCCGCGGAAATATCACGCAGCAGTAGCGTCACCATCGGCTCATGCCCAATGATCGACGCTGCTAGAAGAAGTTGCGGCCGCAAATGTCTCGGGGACACTTCAAAACTGTTAACGATTTGGTCCAGCCATTTTGTGCGCTCTTCACTCTCCTCTTTACCTCCATCAGCCTCATTTAATGGTTCCGAAGCAAGAAGTAGAAAGCTCCTGGCGCGGTCTTCAGCTGTGAATTGGTCCAAATGTTGGAGAAGCTCCTCGACTACTTCCTGGGGACTTTGGCTGTCCAGTGCTTCGACAAGTCGGATTTGGCGCTCTCGAATGTCCTCGTACGTGTCGTCCTGATAAAGCAGTCGGATGAAGCTCGGATGAGTGTAGACACTCGCTGCATCCTCTAAAACAGCCTCAACCTCTTTGTACGTTGGTGTGCAGAGCAGAGTGATCCACGCCGAACCTTCCTGTTGTTTAATGACATCGAGGTAAAACTCGACGCGCTCGTGAATCCCCAAGAAGCACTTGATCTGTTCCTCCGCCCGAGGCGGCAGCTTGACGTCATTCATTGCCCTGTGTGATGATATTCTCCTGTTCTTCACAAGCAAACTGAGCTAGCACTGATCTACGCTTAAAAATAAGGGTCTCATCCTGGTCTCATCCTGGGCTAAAGTTAGTTGGCAAAACTCTATGAAGATCGGACATTTCGCTTCCTGGCCTGATTGTTCTCCCTTGAAGGGAATGCCTGATTGCCTCTTCGCATACTTTTGCAAGTTCAACCAGAAGTTGTTAAAGCCGCAGACGAACGAGGGGCCAGAAAGCAATCGCACGCCAAGTGACCGGAACTCGCAGCCGCCGACGGCCGATCGAGTGGTGAAGGCGCCACGAGTATCTGCGGCGTGGTCTGTGAGGTCTCCCGTCGATTCGTCGGCTTCCTGCGTTCCCGGTGCGGGCCATGACGCGGAAAGCGTGAATGTAGCCATATTACATCACCATACACAGACAAACCTCTCTATACACGATTCCCCGCAGTAGCTGATTTCCGAATTCCATGCCATTCTGTTTAAATATCCCTGTCCAAACCGTTTACCGGTGCGGATTTATAGGATACGCTCTCGCAGTGTACGAAACAGAGACAGACCAAACGTCGCGAAGCGATCTGATTGGCCCGTTTGTCGCCGTACGTCAGTTGCAGTTTGGAAGGCCCCTTTGGTATCCTGCGGCTCATTCGCCAACTCGCCCGCGTCCGAGCCAAGCTTCCTCCTTCGACATGCTGCAACTGTCCCAGCTCCGCCGCTCGGCGCCTCCGTCCGGCCGCTTGGTGCGCGCCTTCGCGGCGCAGAGCGGCTCGGGCGTCTCGCCGGACGAGATGCTGCTCGCGCTGGACAAGTTCCAGAAGGAGTCGGCCCGCAAGACCGTCCCGTGGTTCCTGGAGAACATGCCGCCCACCTACTTCCGCTCCATCCACGAGGAGGACCGCGTGCAGCACCTGAACGCCATCACGGCGCTCGTGGGCGCCGAGCAGCCCGAGATCCTGCTGCGCTCGCCCGACGCGCGCGTCTTCTCGCACTTCCGCTCGGGCGCCAACTTTCCAGGCCGCCTGGCCAACGTACTGGAGCAGCTGCCGCTGACTGTGGACGGCGCCACGCTGGCCCGTGTCAAGATCTTCACGGCGCTGGACGACTCGCTGGGGCTCGACATCTTCCGCTTCGGCCAGCAGGAGCCCTTCCTGAACAAGACGGAGGACGAGAAGATGGCCAGGGCCAGCATCCAGCGCTTCTGCGCCGAGATCCAGGCCGGCAAGTACAAGGGCAACCCGTGCTACCCGCAGCCTGGCGCCCACTTGGAGCCGGACGCCGTGGACACGTTCTTGAACCACAGTAACACCATGTACGTGCAGTTTAGCAACCCGCGCCGTCTTGCATGGCAGATGGAGCTGTTCAACAAGGTGCACGGCACGGAGGGTGTGGCCGTGGACGTCGAGCACGAGTGGGAAACCCGCAGCGAGGAGAACAAGCTCGCCAGTGGCGGCATCCCGCAGACCATGCTCACCATCGCTGCGTCCAATGTGATCCCCAAGAGCTTCATGCAGAAGGCAGCCACGTACCTGGGTCTATGCAACCTCAATGTCGTGCGCGCACACCTGGATGTGGTCAAGAACCCGGAGAACCACGGCCACGTTGCCATGATCCGGATCCTCGTGCAGCCCAGCGAAGAAGCGCTGAAGGAGAACTTTCAGTTCGAATGGTCCAAGATCTCGGGCAACCTCAAGTATCTCAAGTGGGTGGACGACCGTCCGGTGCACCTCACGCTGCAGCACCCGGACCTGGGCATCTCGCGTGCGGAGCTCATCTACGCGTACGGCAACATGCTGCACGGCGTCCTGGCTAAGAAGGATCCGTTCGCGTACTCGTTGACGCGCATTATGGAGACGTTGGAGCACGACCAGCACCTGCCCTTCGCCTCACGCATTGTTGACTTCTTCTTGGACAAGTTTGACCCCACTAGAGATAGTCTTATGACGGATGCCGAGCAGGACGCGATCGTTGAAGAGCTCAAGAAGGAGATCCGCCGCAACGTGGAACACGAGGACGCCATTCTGCTGCTCAACAACATGGCTGACGCTGTGCGTGGTACGCTGCGTACTAACAAATTCGTCCGCGATCGCTACGCGCTGTCTCTACGCATGGACCCGAAGGTCATGGGCTACGGCACAGTGGGCAAGGACACGCCATTCGGCGTCTTCTTCATTTACGGCCGTCGTTTCAAGGGTTTTCACGTGCGCTTCCGTGACATTGCTCGCGGTGGGCTGCGTATGGTGTATCCTGGCTCTACGGATGCCCACGCGCTGGAAAGTGCACGTCAGTACAACGAGGCGTACAATTTGGCTTTCGCGCAGCAGCTCAAGAACAAGGACATTCCCGAGGGCGGCTCCAAGGCTGTGGTGCTCTGCGATCCCATTGTGGGTCCCATCGGTGACGTTGCTCCGCGCGACTTCATCCTACGCAAGAGTGTTAAGGCCTTCTCGGATGCACTGCTTGATTTAAACACCACGGACGAGTCTGTCAAGGCGAAGATTGTGGACTACTATGGCAAGGACGAGCTCATTTACTTGGGTCCGGACGAGAACATCATCCCAGAGGACATTGTGTGGATGACCAAGCGCGCTGCGTACCGCGGCTATCCGATCCCGCGTGCCTTCATCAGCTCCAAGCCTGATGCTGGCTTCAACCACAAGGTGTACGGTGTCACGAGCGAAGGCGTGGCTGTCTTTGCTAACGTGGCCCTGCGCTCGCAGAATATTGACCCCACCAAGCAGCCCTTCACAGTCAAGATCACGGGCGGAACGGACGGCGATGTGGCTGGCAACGTGATTAAGATCCTGCACCGTGAGTACGGTAGCAACCTCCGTATCGTCGGCATTTGCGATGGCACGGGTGTGATCGAGGACCCACAGGGGCTTGACATGCAGGAGCTGTTGCGTCTAGTGGATGAGTCGCTGCCGTTGTCCAGCTTCGACGGGTCGAAGGTGTCTGCCACTGGTGTGAAGCATGACATCAACACACAGGAGGGTGTGCGTGCGCGTAACTCGATGCACAACCGCGTGAAGAGTGATCTCTTCATCCCTGCCGGTGGCCGTCCGAACACCATCAACGAGAACAACTGGCGCGACTACCTTGATGCCGATGGAAAGCCGTCATCCGGTCTCATCGTGGAAGGAGCCAATTTGTTCATTACGCCCGAGGCGCGTCAGCTTCTGTTTGACAACGCCGGCGTGGTGATCGTCAAGGACAGTTCGGCCAACAAGTGTGGCGTGGTGTGCTCGTCGTACGAGATCGTTGCAAGCATGCTGCTGGAGACAGACGAGTTCTTGGCCGTTAAGGACGAGCTTGTTGTAGAGGTGGTTGACAAGCTGCGTGCGTTGGCGCGCGTTGAAGCCCAGCTACTCTTCCGCGAGTACAAGAAGGACCCGACGTCTGCACTGCCGCCTGCCAGTGAGCGTATCAGTCGCGCGATCACGCGTGTGCACGACGCCGTCCTGGCCCACTTTGACGACGTGTGTGAGGAAGACCAACATGTGCTGTTCACTCTCATCGAGGAACACCTGCCGCCCAAGCTCCGTGAGTTGGCTCTCGACCGTGTGCAACAGAACGTGCCGCTCGCGTACCTGCGTTCAATCGTGGCTTCGAGCCTCGCCAGCAAGATCGTGTACCGTGAGGGTCTGCAGTTCACCGAAGCACTGCCGGACAGCAACCTGGCCAACATGGCTCTGCAGTACCTCAAGCAAGAGAAGAAGGTGCTTCGTCTCGTGAATGACTTGCGCTCCTCGCAATTGGCCAACAAGGACGACATTGCCGACCTGCTTGCGCGCGGCGGTGTGCGCGCTGGTCTGGACACGCCGAACTAAGGAAGCAAGCAACTGAAGTGGCCTCATCGTCGAGAGTAATAGATGTATCTTTCAATCTCAGTCTTACCCGTTGGTCATGCGCTCCCCGCTGACCATTGTGTATATAGGAAATGACAAATGAAGTCGAACAGGTCTCAAGTACTTGTACATGTTGCCGATGCGTACATATTCATCACTTTACTGCTCTACACCCTTGCTACATGCCGATACAGTGTACATCCAAGCTATATGCACTGTTGAGCGATCTGCGACTGCCAAAACTGCAAACACCATCTGGGACGAGATTTCTGAACTTACGATGCAGGGCTTGCTTCAAACCATGGTGTCTGCCGTGAATTTGTTCGGCCGCTGCATGAGCAGCCTCGCTGGTCCACCTTAGAACTCGCGCGCCAATACTGAACTCTGCAACGACGTGTGGTCGAAATTGGCCGTGTGGAACGAGTTCAAACTCAGCGCACGCTTGCGCGCCGGCACCTCGTCGTCACAGTCGCGGTGCTGGTACGTTGGCTGCTGCGTCGCTGAGAAGGGGCGATGGTCCAGCCCTCCGCTGTCGTCGCTATTGTTGTTGTCGGGCAGCGCGCTGCGATTGATGGCCAGCGAGCACAGGCTGCAGATCGTCAGCTTCATCTTGCCCACCACTGGAATGTCGGCGTTGATTGTCAGCTTACAGCGGCTGCAAATGACCTGCACACATGACAGAGCAAAACCATTTACGTTAATGAAAATCCACCGCATCCAGCGCCGCGAGAAGGCATAGCAACACGTAGCGAATCCAGGCACAAACTGCCCTCAGCTCCACGTCAAAGCTTCTGCTTCCCCGCTCTCAACCACCCCACCCTCCTCTGTACCTCTCCACACTTCTGGCAGTTGTATCTCCTCTTGAACGTGCCGATGTCGTCCACGCATACGAAGCAGGTCTTGACCTTCCCAGGCGCCATCAACTGGCTGCGTCGAGCGAACGTCTGGTTGGCCACGCGCTTCATGTTGACGTACTTCTTGAGGTGTTCGAGACTCATGAGTCGTTGGCGCAGTCCTTTGGCCGCCACCCACTGCGGCACATTGCCCTTCAAGTCTGTATACACGGCCTGCACAATGTCCAGCGTCTTCCTGTCGCGCTTGCTCTCAATGAAGACGATGCCCGACCTGTACATGCTGCCGCGCACGAATCCGTGCGACTTCTCCATGTCCGGGCAGCTCTTGATCTTGACCGAATGCAGACAGCG
The DNA here is from genome assembly GCA_000468175.2 of Phytophthora cryptogea. Lineage (NCBI taxonomy): Eukaryota > Oomycota > Peronosporomycetes > Peronosporales > Peronosporaceae > Phytophthora > Phytophthora cryptogea. Next base: position 11,763 of record KV740885.1, read on the forward strand.
CACGAAGCCGCGGCGTCCGTCGGGCAGCGTGAACCGGCGCTGGATCTCCAGGTAGCAGTAGTCTCGGTTGCGTACCATGACGTAGGGCGAGCGGACCGCCGACCAGCGGATGCCAATGAACACGGTGCTGTCTTCTGGTCTGTAGTTCTGAATCTCATAAAGCACCACCGAGTGCAAAATGTCGGGCGAGAGTTTCTTCTCCAGCTGCATATTGGGGTGGGCCATGTCCACTTCGTACAGCTCCATGATCTCCTCCACACTGGCCTCCACTTGGGTGATGCCTCGGAAATAGTAGACGCCCTTCTTGCTCTCGGACTTGACCTTGACCTTCTCCACGCGGACGCTCTCCATCTGCTCCGTGTACTCCCATTTGAGTCCGTCCTGGAACTGCTCGTCGTCGCTGTCGAGACTCGAGCCGGTGCTGCTGCTGAAGGCCTCACCCGCCGAGAAGCGCAGGAGCTCGTCGCACGCGCGGTTGGCCTCGTGCGTGATCTGCTCCTGGCGGGACGCGGATAGCGGAGGGCAGTGGAACTTCTTCCACTTGGGCTGTTTGGACTTCATCGGTCTCTGCTAAATGGCGACTGAGGGACCAGCAGGCTGGACAGATGGCGGATTTGACTACGTTTTTATATGGAGCCAGCGTTAAATTATTTACTGCATGTTTTGCTGTTGTCTTCGATGCGGGAAGTAGGGGAAGAAGGGAAGCACTTGAAAGTCATGGATTCGTATCATAACGTTAGGTCGGCATGAAGTTTGGTGTCATGGCGGCTTAAATTGTTACGCCAGAAGTGCTGTTTGTTGTCACAGGACTGCTTAGGGTTGCTGCAGACCTATCCAGCGTGGCTGCTGATGGTTAGTTAGGCCGTGCCGGCAATTCGCTATAGTCGGGTCGATTGCGCTGCTGCGTATGGCCGAGTTTAGCTAGAAGAAGCTCGTGGGATACGACATTCCACGTTGAATTGGTTCCGGTTTGGTTCGAGCAATGTCGATTGAGCGGGAATTTCAACTTGACATGATTCATGAGCGAGATGGCTTGCGCTTCGACCGAGAGGATGTGAAAAACACTACCGCCAGGCCGCTATTGTGTGCAGGTAATTCAGAAAGCCGGGCCGAATTAAAGTTTGTGGGTATCCTCATTAACCCATTAATCCCGGAAGGGCGACCTACAAGTACTAAGCCTATTAACCTTTCGAGGTTGCATTGCAACCTCCCCCCACCTCCAGAGAGGCGCACAGCGACACTACAATAACAAACTTTTCTGCTGCGTCCTGTCTTGGGTCAAACTTGAACAGATCTGAAACCTCCGTCGAGCAGTCGACGCAGCATTCCGTTAAACCATCGTTTCCGCACACTGGGAAGACCACCAAGAAAATCATTTATATGTGGGCGGAATTTACCGGATGGTGATGGACCAATACCGGACGGGGCTACATTATCAGGGTACACATGTGATTTTGCAGGGACGCGGTGCCGATCGAACTCGTGGGGCAGTTGAAGCTGTGGGATTCAACGTACCTCAATGCTATTACTGTTGATTAGCTGCTTTCAACTTCTTACGCATGATTGAAGTCACAGTTTGCCAGACGAGCTCGTTA
>AUWJ02017946.1:0-13405 GCA_000468175.2 Phytophthora cryptogea
GGACACGAGCACAGCTCGGCAACGAGTCCCTGTCCTACTGGACACGCGCAAGCACCATCAACAAGCTTTTGGTCACCAGGACACGAGCACAAATTGTTCAGGAGAATCTGATCCCCTGGGCATGAACATTTATCGTTGACGAGCGTCTGGTCTCCAAGACAGGAACACTTATCGTCGATAAGATTCTGATCTCCGGGGCATCCACACACTTCGCCAAACAGTGTCTGGTCACCGGGGCACGAACATTTACCATCGACGAGCTTCTGGTCACCAGGACATGAGCAGACATTGTTGACAAGCGACTGATCGCCGGGACACGAACATTTTCCATCGACAAGTGTCTGGTCTCCGGGGCACGAGCAGACATCGTTGACAAGTGCCTGGTCTCCAGGACACGAGCATTTATCATCCACGAGCTGCTGATCGCCAAGACACGAGCAGACATTGTTGTAAAATAGCTGATCACCGGGGCATGAGCAAACGTTGTTGACAAGTTTCTGATCTCCAGGGCACGAGCAGACACTGCCGACTAGACTCTGGTCTCCGGGGCACGAGCAAACATTGTCGATAAGTGTCTGGTCACCAGGACACGAACATTGGTTACCGACCAAAGTTTGGTCTCCAGGGCACGAGCAAAATCCGTCGACAAGCTTTTGGTCTCCAGGACATGAGCACACGCCACCGACAAGCGTTTGATCACCTGGGCACGCACACGCGCCATTGACAAGTTGTTGATCACCAGGACACGAGCAAACATTATTGACAAGTGTCTGGTCTCCAGAACACGAGCAAACATTGTTGGTAAGAGTCTGATCCCCAGGACACGAACATTTGCCATCGACGAGCTTCTGGTCACCAGGACACGAGCAAATATCGTTCACAAGCGTCTGGTCGCCAGGGCACGCGCATTGACCATCGACAAGCGTTTGGTCTCCTGGACACTTGCAGACCCCATCGACAAGACTTTGGCCACCGGGACATGAGCACACTCCATTAACATTCGTCAGACCCTCCGAACACTTGCACTTGCATTTGCCTTCACTGTTGCAGGAGACTGAGTCCACGGGCGTGGGGCAGTCAACCAGGTTGCGGATGTCCGCTGGAATGGCCGAGTTGATCCCCGTCAACGTCGAAACCACGATGTCGGTCGGCAGCACGCGGCAGTCGAGCGACTTGCACACGCGAACCACCACGGCCCCCGTCACCGTAGCGGGGTCGGTTCCGCTCAAAACTTCGAGTTTCGGCTGCGACGAGAATGCAGTCGGTGGGGTGTCGGCTTCTAGGACTTGGTAGTAGCCGTACGGGTTGGAGCTCGGGCACTTGACGTACTTGAACGTCTTGGACTTGTACTCGGCGTTGGAAATGGACCACTTCTTCATGACCCAGAGCTTCATGTATTCCTCAAAGTCGAGGCACAAGGAGACGGTGATCTGCAGCTCGTACTTCTCCTTCACGGCGCAGGCCGTGCCCGAAGTTGTTGCCAAAAGTGCCATGAGATCGGTCGACGTGTCCAGTAAAGTAGAGTTGGTGGCGTCTTCGAGCTGCGCCTTGTCCTCGGCCAAAGCACTTCGGTAGCGTAGCAGACCGTTCTCCCAGACGTCTCCTTCGAGCCGCACGGGCTCAGGTGCGGCCTCTTTGGCAGTCGTCAAGGCGACTGCACACGCACTCAACAGTGCCAAGACGCGCATGGTCCTCGGGTAGCAATGCAGTCACGATATGAACAGGAAGAAGAGGAAGGTGTGACCCGCTCGCAGTAGATTCGAGTGTGATCTTCAGAGACCAAAGAGCTTGGCATCGCCCGCACCATTAGCGCAGCTACACGCCGCGATCTTGAGACTCTTGGGCACGAGGCTCTTAGCAGAGACTCTTTAGAGGGGGCGCACGCTTGGAAACTCCCAAGATATGGCCTCGAGGCGTCACAAGACGAGAAACTCCTAAAGATCCGCGTCCACTCGTGAGTCAGGTAGTCTGCGCCACCGGTACACGTTATTGAAAGCCGAGTTAGTGCATCGCTTTCACGTCTGCGTCGGCAGGACGCGGTTCTGCCGATGCAACAGCATTCGCTGTAGAATACTCGGACTGCTCTGGACGATCGTAGGGCCACGCGCGTCGCTCTTCTTGTCCGAGTCCCGTTTGTGGTTTGACGTTGTCAATCGACTTGACGGGTCTCGGCACTCCGGTAGCACCAGATCTTCTAATTCCTGTGGTACATGTGCACGCACGACGGCTTTGAAGCCACGAGTCTGTAGCAAACATACTTTCAATAGTTAGTCTCCACGCGAAGTGAGCTGCGACTGAGAGATTCAATCAAACGCACCCCAAGCTCCTCGCGTAGATGTCGCCAACTCCTTTGCGCTGATATCCGCACAGGTGCCGACTTTGACACGAGTGACTTGGCCAATAGTGTGAGCAGCTCCGTCGACGACTCGGACGACGCGAGACTCGCCACTTCCGACTTGCTCCAGTTGTGAACACATTTGTCAACGTAGGTCGATGTCTTGACAGCAAAGAGGAGGTTAGTCCTTTTGAGAAGTGCAGCAGCTTTCAGACAACCACGTACCAAGTTGTATAGACGCAAGTCCTCGTATTTGCTGTACGTCTCACCCAGCTGAAGGAAGAGCAGAGCAAGTTTTCGGCCGCTGCAGTGCAAGATAATGGAGTCCAGCACTTCGGTCGCAGTCTCACACAGAAACCGCTTGTCGGCGCTGAAGACCGTCGGGATCACGATGGGGACAATTGCATCTGCCCATAGCAACCATTTGTTAGCAGGCCTCTTCACTTGTCCTGGGTCAGAGCCGAACGTACCCATTAACGGAGCAAGACGATGCTGCAAGAGGAATGCCAAGTCTTTCATCAGCAGTAAGGAACTTCGAGCCTGGTCCGCTCCAGAATGTGCAGATGCGTTTCTTGGTTTTGGAGATCGCAACTTCCTCGGGCTATTGCTTGCAAGAGGACCCTCTAGTTCTCGTAGCTGGGTCTCTCTACAGTTGTTGACGAGAAGTGTTAGTTAGATACACAGGCATGGAAATGCCACCGACAAAACTTACATGTATGCACGGAGGATATCAGGATGCTGCGCTGCAAAACGTTTGAGAGATTGGATCGTAGCGAACTCCGCACCCCATGGTATGCTGGTACATTCCACACTACCGGTTTGCGTCTGAAACAGCCTTCGTTTGCGTTGCAGAAGCTGGTCCACGTTCTTCCACTCCACCAATTCCTCTGCGGATACGTTATCGGCAGTTCTACAACGAGAGCGCTGAGAAACGCCTGACAGCTCGCGTTTGCGTAGTCGCCGATGTGAAGCCCCCGATGCGACCCGAATGTCGGTCTCTTTCGGGCTTGATACTGTCTTTGCACCTTGAACGAGAATACTCGGGATCTCGGGCAAAAGCTCAACAACTAGATCATTTTCTTGGGGTTGGTTATCTGGTTGTTGGAGGGATATAGACGACTTGAACGAGGGTTGGCGTTCATCCAAAGTGAAAGTCGCAATTTGAATAGCATCACTCAGCGAAAGAGTTTTCAGCGTCGAGTTGCTTTGGACGGAGTTATTTTCCTCACATGATTGAGGAAGGTTCCTCGAGTCGGAATGAGCTACCACCTCGGACAGGGTAGGCAACTGTGGCTCGGCATCCCCCGCTTCACTTGCAATTTTCACACGAAAACGGTCGTCTGCAACGCGGGTACTGTGTTCATTTTGATCTGCCTGGTAGCTCAATGAGATCACAGCTTGACATAGCTCATTTTCGATCAAAGCGCTGTCGAGGGTGCTTGCGTTGAGCAAGTGAACTTCGTTTGACTCTTCTTCTTCTTGGAAAAACGCCGGTGCGTTTTGACTGGACGCGTTCGCAATCTGGTTTTGGTGACACCCAGCTCGTAGAGGTTCTACTAGTTGAATAAACTCGCGAGGAACACAGCTTTCTTCTTCACCATCTTCATAAACAACGTCGTAGGAATCATTTGAGTGGCAATAAATAATCACACCAGTGAATAAGACCGACCGGCCTTTATAGTGAACTTCCACGCGGTCTCCTTCATTCAATGAAGGAGAAGTGTTAATATGAAGAGCCGAAGTCTCCAACGTACCAGTAGTATGCTCTACCCACTTCACAGGGCAGACAATTGTCGCTCGAGAAGGACTCGCTGATGAAGTGTAACTCGATGTAGTACTTGAAACACGAGTTTGGACTTCCGTCGAACTAGGCGCTTTGCAAGTTCCTGTGTCGACACGCCGCGGATCGGACACATCAGGAGACCCCGCACCATCTTTATCTTGATTAACGCCATTTTCTCCGACGTCTGTTGCAATCTCTTGCGTCTTCGTGCCTTGATCGAATGAGAGAGTTGGTGTTGGTATCTGAATCACGAGATTTGATAGTGCTTCGTAAACTTGTCGCTCACTTGCATCATCCTTTTTACTAGCCTGCTTCTTTAGGGTGTTGTTATCGAATAGCACAGCGCCACAGTTTCCATTGTCAACGGCATCAGACTCCACCAAGTTATTATTTGCTTCGACACCTTGGTATTCAGTCTTTTCAGTGGACAAGGTTTGCTCGCGTCGACCTTCCTTATCAGTGTCAGCGTCACCTAAATTCACAACTGGCTCCGCCAAAACATCTTGATCTCCAGCAGCGCTACCAGTAGCTGAACTTTCAGTTGTAACCTCGACGAGAGTAACAATCTCATAAAATTTCCTATCCTCGGATCCGTTTTGAACCACGGCTTCACAGCCGGTAGTAAAGTTATCAGCAAGTATCCACGAGGTCAGTGGTGCCATATCGATCGTAGTCACTTCACTCGCTTGGTCACAAACAGGCATTCCGCTTCCGCTAGTAATATCCTCCATTACCTCGCTTGCGAGGCCTCGGTTCTCATCATCATCATCCATTCGTTCGGTTTCGTCAACTGGGGATATGAGTTCTGCATCGATAGAGGACGGTATATCTTGATTGGTCCTTGTAGTTGCCAATTTCCCTTCTGAAATAATGTAGTCGACAGCCTTACTGGAATAATGACGCAACAAAGAAAATTTCTCTCGCGAACAAATAGAACCAGTATGTTGCAGATCTGAAATTCCATCATCACACGCATCGGCTCCAGTATCACTTCCAGTGCCAGTTTGCATTTGTACCAAATGATAACCCGCACCATCTATACTTTTCAAAGTCACGGATCGGCTCGCAGAAGAAAGCACTTGCTCGACAGCCTTAAAACTGGCTGTTCGCAGTGCTTCCAGGCTCTCAGTTGAACGAGAGAACCCAGGATGTGGTGGCATTTCACTTGCAGTAGCGGAAATGGGGCTGTCCTCGTCGCACGAATCAAAAGAACCTTCACTCCTCTCATCCAGCTCAATTTGGTCACTTTCATCCGACTGGGACTGCTTGTCACTACCTGTTTTAGATTCATCTGACTCTACATCGGAGCATATTGAAGGCAGCGATACCATACTTTCATCTTCTTCGTCTTCTAAGTTTGTATTCTCCCACTGACCAGTCAACTTCTGCAACCGGGATGAGATAATCCCAACCATTTCCAAGTATCCCATTTCTTGAGCGGTTTTCAGTGCGGCCTCGAGCGCTTCTCGGGAAAACAGGATATAGTTCACAAGAAATCGGACCAGCGCGATATTTTTCGACGAAATACCACGTGCCAATGCAGCCGTATCCCAGATCACCAAATCGTCCATATCCTTTTCCTCGCCACCAACTACAGATAATATTCCTGTCAGCACTGCAGCATCAGTCAGATCTTGCGCTGCTCCCGCTACTTCCTCTCGTAAAGTGTCCATGAGTTCCATCATGTTGCAAATCGTTCCTCGTGGGTCGCTTTCAAGCAGCAGCTCCACTATCTCAAAACGCCAATTCGAAAGTGCTAAACGTAAGAGGTGAGGATGGTGGAGACCGCAAGCAGATACGACGGAGCAGTACGACAGATAGTGCGGCAGCAGAACATCGACGATATCAGTGGCCCCGTTCGTACACGAAGCTTCGAGCGCTTGCACGACTGCATCCCAGCGCGTCTCATTGCCATTGGAAAACCTGCCGCCGTCTAGAAGCTCCTTCACGATCGCGAACCGCTCGTTCGTCGCCGCTTCGACCAGACACTCGGCCTCCACGGCATCAATGCTCGACGCTAGCTCGTCATCCGCGGAAATATCACGCAGCAGTAGCGTCACCATCGGCTCATGCCCAATGATCGACGCTGCTAGAAGAAGTTGCGGCCGCAAATGTCTCGGGGACACTTCAAAACTGTTAACGATTTGGTCCAGCCATTTTGTGCGCTCTTCACTCTCCTCTTTACCTCCATCAGCCTCATTTAATGGTTCCGAAGCAAGAAGTAGAAAGCTCCTGGCGCGGTCTTCAGCTGTGAATTGGTCCAAATGTTGGAGAAGCTCCTCGACTACTTCCTGGGGACTTTGGCTGTCCAGTGCTTCGACAAGTCGGATTTGGCGCTCTCGAATGTCCTCGTACGTGTCGTCCTGATAAAGCAGTCGGATGAAGCTCGGATGAGTGTAGACACTCGCTGCATCCTCTAAAACAGCCTCAACCTCTTTGTACGTTGGTGTGCAGAGCAGAGTGATCCACGCCGAACCTTCCTGTTGTTTAATGACATCGAGGTAAAACTCGACGCGCTCGTGAATCCCCAAGAAGCACTTGATCTGTTCCTCCGCCCGAGGCGGCAGCTTGACGTCATTCATTGCCCTGTGTGATGATATTCTCCTGTTCTTCACAAGCAAACTGAGCTAGCACTGATCTACGCTTAAAAATAAGGGTCTCATCCTGGTCTCATCCTGGGCTAAAGTTAGTTGGCAAAACTCTATGAAGATCGGACATTTCGCTTCCTGGCCTGATTGTTCTCCCTTGAAGGGAATGCCTGATTGCCTCTTCGCATACTTTTGCAAGTTCAACCAGAAGTTGTTAAAGCCGCAGACGAACGAGGGGCCAGAAAGCAATCGCACGCCAAGTGACCGGAACTCGCAGCCGCCGACGGCCGATCGAGTGGTGAAGGCGCCACGAGTATCTGCGGCGTGGTCTGTGAGGTCTCCCGTCGATTCGTCGGCTTCCTGCGTTCCCGGTGCGGGCCATGACGCGGAAAGCGTGAATGTAGCCATATTACATCACCATACACAGACAAACCTCTCTATACACGATTCCCCGCAGTAGCTGATTTCCGAATTCCATGCCATTCTGTTTAAATATCCCTGTCCAAACCGTTTACCGGTGCGGATTTATAGGATACGCTCTCGCAGTGTACGAAACAGAGACAGACCAAACGTCGCGAAGCGATCTGATTGGCCCGTTTGTCGCCGTACGTCAGTTGCAGTTTGGAAGGCCCCTTTGGTATCCTGCGGCTCATTCGCCAACTCGCCCGCGTCCGAGCCAAGCTTCCTCCTTCGACATGCTGCAACTGTCCCAGCTCCGCCGCTCGGCGCCTCCGTCCGGCCGCTTGGTGCGCGCCTTCGCGGCGCAGAGCGGCTCGGGCGTCTCGCCGGACGAGATGCTGCTCGCGCTGGACAAGTTCCAGAAGGAGTCGGCCCGCAAGACCGTCCCGTGGTTCCTGGAGAACATGCCGCCCACCTACTTCCGCTCCATCCACGAGGAGGACCGCGTGCAGCACCTGAACGCCATCACGGCGCTCGTGGGCGCCGAGCAGCCCGAGATCCTGCTGCGCTCGCCCGACGCGCGCGTCTTCTCGCACTTCCGCTCGGGCGCCAACTTTCCAGGCCGCCTGGCCAACGTACTGGAGCAGCTGCCGCTGACTGTGGACGGCGCCACGCTGGCCCGTGTCAAGATCTTCACGGCGCTGGACGACTCGCTGGGGCTCGACATCTTCCGCTTCGGCCAGCAGGAGCCCTTCCTGAACAAGACGGAGGACGAGAAGATGGCCAGGGCCAGCATCCAGCGCTTCTGCGCCGAGATCCAGGCCGGCAAGTACAAGGGCAACCCGTGCTACCCGCAGCCTGGCGCCCACTTGGAGCCGGACGCCGTGGACACGTTCTTGAACCACAGTAACACCATGTACGTGCAGTTTAGCAACCCGCGCCGTCTTGCATGGCAGATGGAGCTGTTCAACAAGGTGCACGGCACGGAGGGTGTGGCCGTGGACGTCGAGCACGAGTGGGAAACCCGCAGCGAGGAGAACAAGCTCGCCAGTGGCGGCATCCCGCAGACCATGCTCACCATCGCTGCGTCCAATGTGATCCCCAAGAGCTTCATGCAGAAGGCAGCCACGTACCTGGGTCTATGCAACCTCAATGTCGTGCGCGCACACCTGGATGTGGTCAAGAACCCGGAGAACCACGGCCACGTTGCCATGATCCGGATCCTCGTGCAGCCCAGCGAAGAAGCGCTGAAGGAGAACTTTCAGTTCGAATGGTCCAAGATCTCGGGCAACCTCAAGTATCTCAAGTGGGTGGACGACCGTCCGGTGCACCTCACGCTGCAGCACCCGGACCTGGGCATCTCGCGTGCGGAGCTCATCTACGCGTACGGCAACATGCTGCACGGCGTCCTGGCTAAGAAGGATCCGTTCGCGTACTCGTTGACGCGCATTATGGAGACGTTGGAGCACGACCAGCACCTGCCCTTCGCCTCACGCATTGTTGACTTCTTCTTGGACAAGTTTGACCCCACTAGAGATAGTCTTATGACGGATGCCGAGCAGGACGCGATCGTTGAAGAGCTCAAGAAGGAGATCCGCCGCAACGTGGAACACGAGGACGCCATTCTGCTGCTCAACAACATGGCTGACGCTGTGCGTGGTACGCTGCGTACTAACAAATTCGTCCGCGATCGCTACGCGCTGTCTCTACGCATGGACCCGAAGGTCATGGGCTACGGCACAGTGGGCAAGGACACGCCATTCGGCGTCTTCTTCATTTACGGCCGTCGTTTCAAGGGTTTTCACGTGCGCTTCCGTGACATTGCTCGCGGTGGGCTGCGTATGGTGTATCCTGGCTCTACGGATGCCCACGCGCTGGAAAGTGCACGTCAGTACAACGAGGCGTACAATTTGGCTTTCGCGCAGCAGCTCAAGAACAAGGACATTCCCGAGGGCGGCTCCAAGGCTGTGGTGCTCTGCGATCCCATTGTGGGTCCCATCGGTGACGTTGCTCCGCGCGACTTCATCCTACGCAAGAGTGTTAAGGCCTTCTCGGATGCACTGCTTGATTTAAACACCACGGACGAGTCTGTCAAGGCGAAGATTGTGGACTACTATGGCAAGGACGAGCTCATTTACTTGGGTCCGGACGAGAACATCATCCCAGAGGACATTGTGTGGATGACCAAGCGCGCTGCGTACCGCGGCTATCCGATCCCGCGTGCCTTCATCAGCTCCAAGCCTGATGCTGGCTTCAACCACAAGGTGTACGGTGTCACGAGCGAAGGCGTGGCTGTCTTTGCTAACGTGGCCCTGCGCTCGCAGAATATTGACCCCACCAAGCAGCCCTTCACAGTCAAGATCACGGGCGGAACGGACGGCGATGTGGCTGGCAACGTGATTAAGATCCTGCACCGTGAGTACGGTAGCAACCTCCGTATCGTCGGCATTTGCGATGGCACGGGTGTGATCGAGGACCCACAGGGGCTTGACATGCAGGAGCTGTTGCGTCTAGTGGATGAGTCGCTGCCGTTGTCCAGCTTCGACGGGTCGAAGGTGTCTGCCACTGGTGTGAAGCATGACATCAACACACAGGAGGGTGTGCGTGCGCGTAACTCGATGCACAACCGCGTGAAGAGTGATCTCTTCATCCCTGCCGGTGGCCGTCCGAACACCATCAACGAGAACAACTGGCGCGACTACCTTGATGCCGATGGAAAGCCGTCATCCGGTCTCATCGTGGAAGGAGCCAATTTGTTCATTACGCCCGAGGCGCGTCAGCTTCTGTTTGACAACGCCGGCGTGGTGATCGTCAAGGACAGTTCGGCCAACAAGTGTGGCGTGGTGTGCTCGTCGTACGAGATCGTTGCAAGCATGCTGCTGGAGACAGACGAGTTCTTGGCCGTTAAGGACGAGCTTGTTGTAGAGGTGGTTGACAAGCTGCGTGCGTTGGCGCGCGTTGAAGCCCAGCTACTCTTCCGCGAGTACAAGAAGGACCCGACGTCTGCACTGCCGCCTGCCAGTGAGCGTATCAGTCGCGCGATCACGCGTGTGCACGACGCCGTCCTGGCCCACTTTGACGACGTGTGTGAGGAAGACCAACATGTGCTGTTCACTCTCATCGAGGAACACCTGCCGCCCAAGCTCCGTGAGTTGGCTCTCGACCGTGTGCAACAGAACGTGCCGCTCGCGTACCTGCGTTCAATCGTGGCTTCGAGCCTCGCCAGCAAGATCGTGTACCGTGAGGGTCTGCAGTTCACCGAAGCACTGCCGGACAGCAACCTGGCCAACATGGCTCTGCAGTACCTCAAGCAAGAGAAGAAGGTGCTTCGTCTCGTGAATGACTTGCGCTCCTCGCAATTGGCCAACAAGGACGACATTGCCGACCTGCTTGCGCGCGGCGGTGTGCGCGCTGGTCTGGACACGCCGAACTAAGGAAGCAAGCAACTGAAGTGGCCTCATCGTCGAGAGTAATAGATGTATCTTTCAATCTCAGTCTTACCCGTTGGTCATGCGCTCCCCGCTGACCATTGTGTATATAGGAAATGACAAATGAAGTCGAACAGGTCTCAAGTACTTGTACATGTTGCCGATGCGTACATATTCATCACTTTACTGCTCTACACCCTTGCTACATGCCGATACAGTGTACATCCAAGCTATATGCACTGTTGAGCGATCTGCGACTGCCAAAACTGCAAACACCATCTGGGACGAGATTTCTGAACTTACGATGCAGGGCTTGCTTCAAACCATGGTGTCTGCCGTGAATTTGTTCGGCCGCTGCATGAGCAGCCTCGCTGGTCCACCTTAGAACTCGCGCGCCAATACTGAACTCTGCAACGACGTGTGGTCGAAATTGGCCGTGTGGAACGAGTTCAAACTCAGCGCACGCTTGCGCGCCGGCACCTCGTCGTCACAGTCGCGGTGCTGGTACGTTGGCTGCTGCGTCGCTGAGAAGGGGCGATGGTCCAGCCCTCCGCTGTCGTCGCTATTGTTGTTGTCGGGCAGCGCGCTGCGATTGATGGCCAGCGAGCACAGGCTGCAGATCGTCAGCTTCATCTTGCCCACCACTGGAATGTCGGCGTTGATTGTCAGCTTACAGCGGCTGCAAATGACCTGCACACATGACAGAGCAAAACCATTTACGTTAATGAAAATCCACCGCATCCAGCGCCGCGAGAAGGCATAGCAACACGTAGCGAATCCAGGCACAAACTGCCCTCAGCTCCACGTCAAAGCTTCTGCTTCCCCGCTCTCAACCACCCCACCCTCCTCTGTACCTCTCCACACTTCTGGCAGTTGTATCTCCTCTTGAACGTGCCGATGTCGTCCACGCATACGAAGCAGGTCTTGACCTTCCCAGGCGCCATCAACTGGCTGCGTCGAGCGAACGTCTGGTTGGCCACGCGCTTCATGTTGACGTACTTCTTGAGGTGTTCGAGACTCATGAGTCGTTGGCGCAGTCCTTTGGCCGCCACCCACTGCGGCACATTGCCCTTCAAGTCTGTATACACGGCCTGCACAATGTCCAGCGTCTTCCTGTCGCGCTTGCTCTCAATGAAGACGATGCCCGACCTGTACATGCTGCCGCGCACGAATCCGTGCGACTTCTCCATGTCCGGGCAGCTCTTGATCTTGACCGAATGCAGACAGCGCACGAAGCCGCGGCGTCCGTCGGGCAGCGTGAACCGGCGCTGGATCTCCAGGTAGCAGTAGTCTCGGTTGCGTACCATGACGTAGGGCGAGCGGACCGCCGACCAGCGGATGCCAATGAACACGGTGCTGTCTTCTGGTCTGTAGTTCTGAATCTCATAAAGCACCACCGAGTGCAAAATGTCGGGCGAGAGTTTCTTCTCCAGCTGCATATTGGGGTGGGCCATGTCCACTTCGTACAGCTCCATGATCTCCTCCACACTGGCCTCCACTTGGGTGATGCCTCGGAAATAGTAGACGCCCTTCTTGCTCTCGGACTTGACCTTGACCTTCTCCACGCGGACGCTCTCCATCTGCTCCGTGTACTCCCATTTGAGTCCGTCCTGGAACTGCTCGTCGTCGCTGTCGAGACTCGAGCCGGTGCTGCTGCTGAAGGCCTCACCCGCCGAGAAGCGCAGGAGCTCGTCGCACGCGCGGTTGGCCTCGTGCGTGATCTGCTCCTGGCGGGACGCGGATAGCGGAGGGCAGTGGAACTTCTTCCACTTGGGCTGTTTGGACTTCATCGGTCTCTGCTAAATGGCGACTGAGGGACCAGCAGGCTGGACAGATGGCGGATTTGACTACGTTTTTATATGGAGCCAGCGTTAAATTATTTACTGCATGTTTTGCTGTTGTCTTCGATGCGGGAAGTAGGGGAAGAAGGGAAGCACTTGAAAGTCATGGATTCGTATCATAACGTTAGGTCGGCATGAAGTTTGGTGTCATGGCGGCTTAAATTGTTACGCCAGAAGTGCTGTTTGTTGTCACAGGACTGCTTAGGGTTGCTGCAGACCTATCCAGCGTGGCTGCTGATGGTTAGTTAGGCCGTGCCGGCAATTCGCTATAGTCGGGTCGATTGCGCTGCTGCGTATGGCCGAGTTTAGCTAGAAGAAGCTCGTGGGATACGACATTCCACGTTGAATTGGTTCCGGTTTGGTTCGAGCAATGTCGATTGAGCGGGAATTTCAACTTGACATGATTCATGAGCGAGATGGCTTGCGCTTCGACCGAGAGGATGTGAAAAACACTACCGCCAGGCCGCTATTGTGTGCAGGTAATTCAGAAAGCCGGGCCGAATTAAAGTTTGTGGGTATCCTCATTAACCCATTAATCCCGGAAGGGCGACCTACAAGTACTAAGCCTATTAACCTTTCGAGGTTGCATTGCAACCTCCCTCCAGAGAGGCGCACAGCGACACCACAATAACAAACTTTTCTGCTGCGTCCTGTCTTGGGTCAAACTTGAACAGATTTGAAACCTCCGTCGAGCAGTCGACGCAACATTCCGTTAAACCATCGTTTCCGCACACTGGGAAGACCACCAAGAAAATCATTTGGGAATGTGGTGGGTAGTTCCTCAGCAGCAGCCCCAGGTCGAGGGATTCCTTCAACGACGAAGCCTTCTTCTTCTTCCTTCTCATCCTCACCTCGAGAAGACAGCGCTTGACGGCGCTGGGGCTTGGAGGCTTGGACGAGTGCGCTGGATGACACCAATTGAAAAGTGAGCGCTTGCCTCGCGTTGGCGGAAGTCCGGCCTCGAGTTGTTTATCGTAGCAGTTGGGTTCCTTCAACTTGTCGGAACGTCCTGATTGCGTCACTGGTAGAGC
>AUWJ02017947.1:0-12953 GCA_000468175.2 Phytophthora cryptogea
ACCAAGCGTTCACAGATCCTTCACCCGCGAGACTGATCTTCTCTGTGCCACAGACACCAGCAGTTGCGAACGTAACTTCTCCATTCCCCACGATCTGAGTGGCGAGGGTCTCAACCTGAAGCTCTTGAGTCTGCAAGAAGACTTTTTCACAAGTGTATGTGTAAGCTGTAGGGATGAAGCTGCAAGCCCAGTACACAACAATGAGAGAACCACTCTCGTGATAACGTTCCCGGTAGTGTAGTTGGAAGCAGGTGTGAGGTGTGAAGAATCTACTGCGTGAATACGGGTATTTTCTTTTAACGAAACAGGAATTTCAATCCACAGCACATTGAAACACGCAACGATCGAGTATCTTTCGGATAATGTGCGTGTCTTCCGACCAGCAATGGCAACTGGACGGCGTGAGCTTGAAGTGCGATGGTGTCTATCACTCACCACCAAGAATGACTGTACAGAGTTCAGGAATGAATATCATCACTTCAACTTGCCTTCGTATCCGTCCTGCTCGTCTCTCACAACGCAATTTGCTCACCAGTACACAATCTTCCACCTCCCATTTCTTCGGTGCTTACCAACGTCGTGATGAAGTGCATCTCGCTGCTCACTGCGCTCACCCTGGGACTGTCCCAGTTGATAGTGGACGGAGCTCTCTCCGTCACCTCCACGGAGCCAGCACGCACCAACGATCTCAATGGAGCCTTCCTTGAAAAAGTGTGGGCTGTGAGAGGCGAAGACGGCGACGTACTCGACGACCTTAAAGTTCAAGTCGCGGGCAACGTTTTCATAGACTACGACGCCTCACTCCGTGCTGCCGATGGCGACGTCGTTGCTAAAGTGATTCTGCGCAGCGGCTCACCGGACATGATCGATCTTGTGGACGTGTCCGTGCATGAAGCGGAAGGCTCCGGAATCCGAGTCCACTACAAGAACCAAAACGGCCGCGTGGTGGGCGAGATCGTGACTCAAATCGTTGTGAGCGACTCGAACGTGCTCGCGAGTCTGAGCGCTATGCACTCGGACAACGTCGTCGTGGGTGAAGGCGTCGTAGTGACCAACGACCCAAATGCCAGTCTTGAGCTTGACACCAGCAGCGATGCAGAGATCTTCGTGGGCTCTCTGCAACAAAATTTTGCACTGAAAGCCATTGACATCGCTAGCTCTGGCGACGGCCACGTGCAGTTCTTGGCCTCTTCGATCCAGGCTGCTTCGGTGGCGGTCTCGCTTTCAGGCGACAGTAAGGCAGCTATCCTCGCCACAGACCACATCACAGTCGACTCTGTGGTCTCAGTCATCTCTGGTGGCGGCAAGGTCTTCATTCAGACTGCTGATCTCCAATCTCAAACGCTCTCAGCTAAGCTGTCTGGGGACGGAAAAGTGTCGTATTCTTCGGCAGGATCATGCGTGGACCAGACCATTCACTTGAGTGGGGACGCTGCAGTCTACGCTGGGTCCATCGTCTGCAAGAACACCGTTGTTTCCACCTCAGGAGACGGCAAAGCAATCATCCAAACCACAGACTCCCTTACGTCTGTGGGCGGCGGCTCTGTCAAGTACGTGAACGCACCCCCACACCGCATCGTATCCAACTCGATGTTCAGGAAGCACAGCAACGTCAAGCCGGCCAAGTACAACAAGTTCAAGACGCACCGCCCGTCCACCCCACCTGCCAGAGCCCCAACCGAGCTCACTATCGTTCTCAAGGCTGCCTGGTTCGGTGACTCCCCGCACGTTAGCGTGTACACGGGTATTGGGAACTTAATTGTCATCGAAGGCACTGGGTTGGCGGTCACCAATACTATGGAGTATCACCACGGTCTTGGCGTGGTCGGAGCTGCTACTGCTGTGGCATTCGTTGCTGGTATTGCTGGTATTGCTTTCAAGCTGCGTGAACGCCACACGCGCGAGCAGTACAAGCCACTTATGTAAGTTTTCGGATGTCAAGTGCAGACATCAAACTCTGTGATCCATTGTGCAGTGGCCATCCTTGCCCGAAAGACCTGCACTAATAATGAAAACTGCATGCATTTCAACGCAACGTTTTCAGTTTGATGCATGTGATACTGAGGCCGCAGCAATGGACACTCGCCAACAAGGTCTTCACGAATTACGACAGGTCTGGTAGGTAAGGTATCCGTAAGTAGTGCTGAGTTAGGAAACAGGTTTTTTTGGCACTGGCAATAGTGGGGCAAGCGTCTTCATCGGTGTAGTACAGATGAAAACTCACGAATGCCAGCTGCGAGGTCCTTGGAATACGACGCCGGTAAACCCGAAAAGTCAACAGCAAATAGTCAAGTGCAACTTCGGGATCACCGAGACCGCTGAAACGATGCAGAAGTTGGCAATCAAACGGTTCGCAAGACTAGACAATGCTCTGCCAGAACGGCGGTGACGTCTTCCCCGAAATGACACTGTTCGCGTCGGCAATGGACACAAAGTGCTACAAGTCTCTAGGAGATGCAGCTCAAGGGCTCTACACAAGAAGACGCAAAGTATACTTACGACCATCAAACATGCTCGCGTTGACTCATTGTCGGCAGTCTGTGCATTGCCGGACAATTGGCCATCGCACAATTTATCCCCACGTTACAGTTGTGACTTGCCCGGCGCAGACGCTTTAGTGGAAGTGACGGGAACCACACAATAGCGTAAGTAAAGTTCCGCTAAACCATGGGCGTGAGCTGATGATCGGGCACTACGAGCCCGCGATCCTTGTAAAACAACATGAGTCCGGTGCATCGCCAAAGACACCGATAAGACTCTTGCGCGAACTCTGGCACCGGACATCCAGGACTTGCACAACATGCGAAGCCGAAAGTCCCAACGGCTGCTGGCCAATCGATCGCGATTGTGGTGCTCTTTTCAGTGTACACTGTATTGGCGTGCAATTGCAATCCTGTGCTTGCTGGGCCGGGCCTGACTCATAGCTCGCGAGAGAATGACGCCACGAGGACGCTCCATGCAAGCTCGACCGCTCTCGGAGATCGGAGTTGGGATTCGGATTCCAGCCTGGATGCTCCGTGGCGAGGCGACGATGGTTTCCACTGAGCAATCTGGTGGGCTGCGTGCATGGCCATCTTCGTAGGCATGCAGTGATGTCGAGTCGAACGTGATTGTACACTACAGCCCCGTGATTTCATGACCGGCAAAGTTAGTAACGGATACTTTGGGCGGCTGGCAGGCAAAGTGCCACTTGCTCACCAAAATCCTCTTGCAATGCATACAGAGACCGCAAATGTTTGTGCATTTTGATGCACTCACGTCGTGTTGTATGTCGGTAGAACTTGGCAAGGGCATGAATGTAGAGTTGCAAAGAGAGCACATCGCAGTCCGTTCCTGGTGCGGTGCCTCTCATCTTTGCCTTCAACGCATGCAGCTGAATGAACAGAGCTGTCGCAATGGTCTCGTAGTCGGGTCAGGCCCCGCTGGTCATCGCTTCCGTCTCCACCAAAACCGCGAGACACCCCACAAACTTTGCCACGCCACACTTTCCGAGTACGACTTGCACGGTCTCTACCAACTGCGAGGAGATCGAAAGCCGAGCGGAGCTTGTCCGGTCTCGCTCTGTTTCGTTTTTTCGTCTTGGTGGAGATATCAGCACACTAACGTTTTGGTGCAGCCCCGCGTTTCCACCGAGAGCCAAAGCCAACACACACTTCGCCATGTGCGACGCAGTGAACCACGAGGACGCTGAAAACGATGGCCAGAATTCGACCGCGAGTTCCCCACGCTCCATCAAAGGCTCACTCGCCTTCATCCTGGGCGATGGAGCTCATGATGGCAAGCGTTCGGCCGCTGTCGCCGAGCTTGATGCAGTTGATGTATCAACCGGTATCAAGCACAAACGACCTTCGGTAGCAGCTAACACGATCAGTAGTTTGTTGGCCCCAGTCACCTCCGTTGGAGGTGACGAAAATGAGGCACGTGACGCTACCCGTGCAGCTCCACCACTCAGAAGAAAGGTAAGTCTATTCGTCATGACAAGTTGTTGCCACATCGGTTCTCACATTTGATTTCACTTCAGGGTAGCAAGTACTGCATCGTTGAAGGCTGCGTCAGTCGAGCCAAGCACGCGCGGCGCTGCTGGAAGCACGGTAAGCAAATCTCGTGGAAATTGTTGCTCATGACAAGAGGATGTTGGTTGTATTAAGCCGCATCGTTACAATCCATTCCAGGCGGCTCGGTGAAGTGCAAAGTGGCCGGGTGTCGGAATCGTGCCAAGACCAAAGGTGTGTGCTGGTCACATGGTGGCGGCACCATCTGCAGTGCGGACCAATGCACGACCATCGCGGTGTCTAATGGTGTTTGCTGGGCACACGGCGGAGGTGGGGAGGATCATGACGAGCACTCGTTTTCGACATGTTTTCTGACGATGTCTATGTCGTTGTACTATAGGGAAGCGTTGCGTGACCCCGGGGTGCTCTCGACCCGCGTACGAGCGGACTATGAATATGTGTTCCATGCACTACAACGCGGAGACCGTTGCCAGTTTCCCAGCTTCCAAGAGAAAGGTATAAGACGATTTCGTCTCCACAACGTGGGCACCCGGAATTCTATGCTCCACCTAATACAATATATCCTTCCTGAATAAATGCTTCCTGCCGCCATTGTTTCCCGCGAGATTCTCCTCTTTTCGGGATAGGACGAACACCTCCAGATGACCAAGATGAGCTCTAGATATGACGTTCATGACTTCTACCCATGTGTGGCTGTGGTTGACTTCAATACCAGTGGTGCAGGCCAGCGGAGCCCGTAGCCATGATGCCTAAGCCCCAGGGTCAGCAAAAAGTCAACTCGGAACGCTAGAACGGATGCTCACTTTGAAGCTGTGCTGCTTGATTTATCAAAAGCGGAACTCAGCTGCTGTGAAACTGCGAGCTACGGGCACTTGAACCTGCAGACACCGGCTTTCAAGGTGATGTACGAGCCCAATCTCTATCATCCTCTGAGCTTCATCTGCTTCTACTTGGACGGGTACGGCTTGAGCTTGATCATCTGGTCGATGCTGGCCTCGTCCGAGTTCTCCAGGTGTCCGTGCTGCACCATCTCGTCCAGCGCCACCACCACTTTGGCGTAGTTCGCCAAAAGGCTGGTCTCCGTGAATTTCTTGTCCAATTGCGTCGTCAGCACCGCTTGCAGCATCGCCATGATCTCGTCCACTGCCAAGTAGTAAAAAGTGAGTGAATGGACTAAAACCACTCAAATGAACGGCTGCAAAACGTACAAATGAGCTCGTCATACTCCTGGTTGCCTGATAGCATGAGTCGTAACTCTCCGATCTGGCGAACGACCACAAACTGCGACTCACACACGACTAATTGGCTCTGCGCCGGCTCAGCATCTTTTCTGGCTTGTTTGTCGCCCCAGAGGTCCGGCACTTGTTTGCAAATGAGCGCGAGTTGCGCCTCGTACGTCCTACGTGCTTCCAACGTCAACTCTGTCTGGAAGTACCGAGAGAGAAGCACGTAGTTGGCCTCGTTACAACAGATCAAGCTGTGCAACATACTGCTCTAGTGGTCTTGTACTTGAAGTGGGCTCGTCAGAAGATTTTGGCCAATGATATTCCGTAAAAAGCGCATTTCAGCCAATGAAAAGGCGGATCGCGAAACGACGCGTCCTTTCACGTCCATTTTGCGATCTTCCTGCACTTGTGCCCGACGTCATGGAAGGTGAGGGAATTGCTGCGATGAACTCTAGTTCTGGCCATATGCAGTAGTTGCAAGAGCTTAACAATTGATGATATGGCTGTGAATTGCTTTAATATTGCTTAGAACCGATTAAACGCCTGGCGCCCAGTGTCACGATCAGTGACTGCGCTTCGGAGGTCTTTTGCACGAGGTTTTCACCCGATGGGCGGTTGCTGGCGGCTGGATGCGGTGACGGAGCGATCAGAGTGTTTAATGTGCACGATGGAAAGCTGTCGTACACGCTGATGCAACCGCAGAGCAGTTATGGGTTCGGTTTGCCATGCACGACCATCAGATTCCGCCCATTGACGAGTGCTACCAGGACCAAGAACGTGCTGCTAGCTGCAAGTATGTGGACTTTTATATCGTTATAGAAGACATTAGTGTTGCTAAGTTGTTGTGGGTGGGTGTAGATTCGAACGGGACTGTGGAGCACTGGCACATTACGTCGGGGAAGTGTCTGAACGCCATCAGCAACAACCAGAACCAGCTCTACGCTCTTGACTATCGTGAGGACGGAGCTATGTTCGCTACTGGAGGAAAAGACCATGCAATTCGAGTGTATGATGAGGCTACGAAAGCCGAGGTTTCTTGCATGGACAGCGGCCATGGCACTCAAACTGCAGGCCATTCGAACCGCGTGTTTTCGATCAAATTCGCCCCTGAAGATGACAACACTATCGTTTCCGGTGGCTGGGATAACACGCTGCAGATCTGGGATTTACGTGTAGGTCACTCTGTGCGTGGCATCTACGGCCCACATATTGCAGGAGACGCAGTGGACATGAACACGCGAGGGGAAATACTCACAGGCTCGTGGCGACCTGAGAACCCGCTGGAGGTCTGGGATTTCGGATCGGGCAAGCGCATGGTGACTGTGCCGTGGAACCAAAGTGCACTACGGTCGGAGCCTTGCTTTCTGTACGCCGCACAGTTCTCCAAGTCCAAGACCGGACAGCAGCTCATTGCCGCGGGAGGTAGTGGCTCGAACGAGGCGAAGGTTTTTAACCATGACGCCAACAACAAGTTGATTGGTACCATTGCCGGACTGAGTCGCGGAGTATTTTCGTTGGACTTCGCTTCTGTCAATGATAAAATGGTGGTAGCGGGGGCCGATGCTGCCATTCGCATCATCGACATCTACGACCACATTCCAGGCGAGAAGGGCCGTGAACGACCCACCACTCCGTCCATCAGGTTTGCTTAAGCGTTGCCATTGTTATTGATCGAAGTCATTCTCAGTTTGTTGTTTTTATTCCTGCAGAAATGCGCTGATGCCGAACGAAAGCTTGACTCGCCTGGCGTCGCCAACAGCCAGCACTGAAAACCTGAAAGCTCCGTCCTCGCCGATTCACAAAATGGCTGTGTTTGACAATTAACCTTTTGGGCGAGTAATATGCAAATGATGCAGCAAGTATTGAGAGCAGGAAGCAAGAACAGTGACAACAACTCTTTCAAATACTACAGATCGTCAATTTCATTTGTTCACGTACGTCTTGTAGCTTTGATGGCGCGCTAATGAACCGGAGAGCTGGTTTCCTGTGCCAGCCATCTTCCAAGTAAATCTGCCACCTCCAGCAGCGACGCTCCATCCTACTTCTATTCTTTCTTCTTGCTACTCTGGTCCTAGTATATGCACAAACCTCGCCACGCAACCCACGCGGCTGCGGCGATAGTTAGATTAGATGGACCCGCTGTACAAACGCTGTTCCTCAAGATCATCTCCATGGTGCCTTCGACCCTGAGGGCCATGCCAGTGACCAACGGGGGCATGGCCATTCCGGTGACCGTGGTGGTCGTGGCCGTTCGTATGTCCGTTGGTGTACCCATTAGTGTATCCTGTAGTGAGCCCGCTGTGGTCAATTACTCGGCCGTTTGTTGGAGTATACCGCAGCGGCGTGGTCTCGTTTTCTCGTTCATCGAAGCTTTTCCGACTGAAGCCGCTGTATGCGTGACCTTGAGGCGAAAGTGGCATGAGCGCGCCGAAATGTCCTGTCAGATGCGCACGGTGACCCGGTGTGTTGTGTTCAGGATCATTCGGGTCGTCACTGTCACCTTCGCCATGTTTTGCCAAGAGGTAAATGCCCATGATGATAACTAACAACCATACCAAAGCAATAATGTGAGCCGACTGATGGTTATAAAGTCACAGCCTCATACTTACAGGCAAGCGCAATGGGCAAGCAAATCCAATCGAAAAGTGAGAAGCGCGTGTACTTTTCGTAGAACACAACGCCACCGATGACACTCGACTAAAACCATCAAAACACACAGATAACGATGTCAGATTTTCGTAAAGTGAATCTCGATCCTCAGCAAAAGAATACCCACCCCGATCCAAAAGCACTGGAACATGGGGAACACACTGAGCGTGTCTCCAACCATGATGGCGCGGTTCAGCAAATCCGTCTGCAGCACCAGCGTGCACATCATGCCACCCATGAACAAGTACGTCGTGAAGTACACGAACTGGTTTTCCCCACTGAGTGTCAAGATCAACAAGATGGATGCGCACTGCAGCAAGCCCCCCAAACAGACTCGTTACACCTCCTTCCACCACCTCAAAAAACCTGAAAAATCATCTCACCTTGGCTAGAAGCACCGAAAAAGAGCCGAAAATGCCTGACGCCGTAGCGTACAGGAACGGCAGTAACCTGTACTTGGACTCGTTCAAAGCTCTGGGTAGTCTCGAGATGGCTTCCACCTGCCCGAAGATGCCACCGAGCACAGCCGTCTATGGTAGCACAGAAAGTTTAGCTTAACAACCTGCAACAATTAATGCCTGATTGTTGCGGACGCTCACCATAACTCCGAGGTAGATGAGGAAGCCCAACTGGAAGAACTGCTTCTCGAGCTCCAGCAGCGACATCTGCTCGTCCGGTTCATTGGCCACCGTGCTGAGCACGACGCCAATCATGATGAGCAACGTGCCCAGCACGTCCGTCTTGGTCAAGATCTGGCCCAGCCACAAATGTGCGAAGAAGACGTTGGCCAACACCGTAAAGCCACCGCCCACGGACGCCACGAGCGCCTGAGGAGCGAAACCCAGCGCCTCGAAGTCCCCTACAGCCCCTAGAACAATCAGGATCATGCCGATGAGCCACACGGGGCGCGTGTAGTACGTCCGCCGCTCGAATAGCGGCCTCTCTTCCTCCTAAACATGATAACGCGGAACGTGTTAGATAATCCAACATGCAAGCAGTGCGCAATATCACGTTTGACGAGTGCGCACTGCGTCCATTATCAGGTTTGTCGAGTGCGCACTCGATGCGCATAAGCGTAGAGAGGGGCGTACGTACCCGCACATGGGAGAGCTTCTGCACGTTCACGCCGAGGTTGGAGAGCACCGCCGAGCCGATGACGATGCCCAGGCCGACCCACTTGCCCTGCACGTTGTCCGCGTCGTCGTCTGCACCCATGGCGGCACTCAGGAAGCGCGTCACGCCTACCATTTGGCCAAGTGAGAGACAGCGAGAGCGGCTGATCGTGCTGTTGCGGCGGAATTTATTTATAGACTGAAGATCTGAGACGGCAAATCGCTAACGTGAATTTTCGATTTATGCGCTTTCTTATTCGATGCAACTAAAAATAATTGAAAGCTAAAGGGAATTGAACTTGAAGACACTATCTGACCTTTTATTCTTTGCTCAAAATATTAGTTATTCCAGTATATTGTATATCAGTGAATTTGCACTGCTGTGGGAGAGAATGGGTATTGTCCGGCAATTGCTTCTGCAGGAAGCGCAGCGTTGGAGCGGCAAAGTGCTGTTTAGCTTTGTGTTCGGCGGACTGTAGCACGTTACTAGTATGTTGCATTTGCAACAGCAATATCCAGGTTACGATTATGCTACGTCGCGCACGGCGGCGAATGACGACACCATCGTCCATAATCGGCTGGGAGGCTCAGCCAATTGCAGAAGAATGTTACAATAGCTCGAGCACATCCTCCGCATGATTGTGCCGGTGTTGTTGCAATTTTTCGAGTAAGTCAACACGAGCAATTGTCTGGGGAACACGCAGTTCAGAGGTAGATTCCTTCTTCACGGCGGAAATGCCCAGATAGGCCCCGACAGTTTTCCATGAGAAAACGAACTGCATCGCCCACATTTTATTTTGTTTTTTGCGTTTACATCCGCTGGTGCCGCAGCGTTTTGCTCGTGGAGTCGTCGTTCAGTTTATCGTAGAGTCGAGCGTTTACGCCAGTTAATTCCTGCGTGGTGGATCATACTGTTGTTTACCGTAACTGAAGCTTCAATTTGTGGCACCGTGTCTTGTCGGATTCTGGCGCGAGGACGACTATGTTTATTGTTATCTGATGATACGATATTCGAAGAGAATCCTACCTTTCATCCACAGTACCTTGCCATTGTTGGTCCCAATAATAGCGTGATTGGCTACGCCTTCGTGGCGGACCTTCATTTACTCCAGCTTGTTAACACGCGAGCCATTGTTTTAGTTGAGTTGTCGATCTGTACTATCTCCTAAGGTTAGGGAAAACTATTCATGTATCCAACTTCCCGTTCGAGTTTAGCGATCGCACTGCGGAAGAGCGGGTCGAAAAAGGCTTTAAACTCATCGTACAGGACGCTTTTGTCCAGATCGTTCGGGTCGGTGGTGCGTACGAACAGGTCCCGGCCTCCTCGGAAGTCGTGCCATGAGCATCCAAGGAACTGGCAAATGTTACGATACCCCCAACGTCGCCGCATCCGAGGAAAGATTTCCACAACGAGTGTCCCGGGTCGTGTCCACATGACGTTGACCATGCCGGCACCGTGCATCCCGATTACGACGTCACTGTCAACCATGACCTGCATTTGATCGTGCATGGTAAGATTCACGAAATCAAGCGATTGAAACTCGCACTCTCCAAACCGGTAAGCATCTTTGTAGTCTTCACGCATGCGAGCTAGAATTTCGTCTTCATTTCGCCAAACACGCTGCACACGACGTCCGTCATAAGGTCTTCGGGAGATAACGGTGACAAGACACCGCCGAGGACTAGTCTTGTGCAGACTAATTCTCATACTTTCAAGCGCCTGGTCTCGGAAATCCGTGATCATGGCATTTTCAAAACACGGCTGATCGTCATTCAGGTGACTCATTAGTGGTCCTCTGAACTCGTTGGGGGCGACCAACATCGACTCGAAGTGCACCACGTGCTTCTGAAGCACCTCACCACCGATGACTGGCCGATTGGGGCCCAACATCGCATGCCGCAGCTCATCAACTGGCGAGGGTAAAGCACGATCGAGCGTCACAAGTTGCGTGGTTTTCGAGTCCCACCCGACACCTTTCATCACGATCCAGGCGTTCAAGATGCCCGAGATCTGGAAAAACGGGTTATGGTCATCTTTTCGAACCACGACTACTGCACGATTCAGAGTCAACAAATCATCAGGAAGTTTGGGCGGAGGAAGTTGGCACACAGGAATACTTCTTTCAACCTTGTCTGCGAGCGCGAAACGATGCCGCCAAATGTCCGGTGCACCATGTGCTGTATCTTGGGGGGCTTTACAATTGCAGAATGTGAAGTTGGGCACGTATTTGAATCTCGGGTCATGACCACCGCCGTCTTGTGCCAAAGTGGAAATGTCTTGTGATATTTGGGCGCTTCGTAGATCGAAAACAAAGTTCTCAAACTTTGCTGCGTTAAACTCAGCGTCAGGATCGTCGTAGTACGTGTACTTGGAGCTGCTGGCGTCGTCGCTGCAAAACGAAGCTTGCGTAAAATTTATCTTCTCCACTAGACCGTAGTCTAGCGAAAGAAAACATTCGTCTGGGGGTCCAGTTTGTTGGGTCATGCTTGCTGCTTCAGCTTGAAGAAGGTTGTTCGTCCCTGACGTTGAGCTGCTGCTGCCTGGTGCTTCGATACCCGTTGTCGAATTTGGGCGATCTTTTGTGATTGAGCTGTTCGGCAAACTTTCGAAGTCGTTGCTCAGTGCAATGACATTTACCATGCCTTCAGGTCTCCTCACGTTGTCGGTCTTAGTCTTGAATCTAGTGGGATGTAGAGGGAGCACACGTTCGTGTGCACACAGGATATTGGCGAGAAACATCGTCAGCGTAGCAGCAAACAGAGCACCCCACACCCGCCATCGTTTCGTTCGCGGTGATGCCGATTTCTTGTCATGGCTTTGTCTGGGAACTGAGCCAACCATTTCAGCCGCCACAAACGGTGGTCTGGAGGAAATAAAGAAGTGAGGTTCTATCGGGACGAAAGCTGCATAGTTTAAAAATGCATCGCTGTGACACCTTACGTGAGATGAAGCAGACCGTGTCACAGGCTGGGATCCGCAAGTATTATATTGGAGTTAGTCTACCTGTACTTTGGCGTTGATACAAAGCCTCCTAAACGTTTGCACTGTGTTGGAGAAAATTGGGTAACTGACCATTCGACTCGGGCATGGTACGAACTTTAGACAGAAATTGGCTCGTTCTCAAATGAGACCACGCAAAACGAAATGATCCTAAGGAGAAAAAACTACTTTTGGAGTTATCGTGCTATTGCGCGTTTTACATGAAATTTCCGTGCGCGGTTTATTGAAGAGTCTTATCGGTGTCTTTGGCGATGCACCGGACTCATGTTGTTTTACAAGGATCGCGGGCTCGTAGTGCCCGATCATCAGCTCACGCCCATGGTTTAGCGGAACTTTACTTACGCTATTGTGTGGTTCCCGTCACTTCCACTAAAGCGTCTGCGCCGGGCAAGTCACAACTGTAACGTGGGGATAAATTGTGCGATGGCCAATTGTCCGGCAATGCACAGACTGCCGACAATGAGTCAACGCGAGCATGTTTGATGGTCGTAAGTATACTTTGCGTCTTCTTGTGTAGAGCCCTTGAGCTGCATCTCCTAGAGACTTGTAGCACTTTGTGTCCATTGCCGACGCGAACAGTGTCATTTCGGGGAAGACGTCACCGCCGTTCTGGCAGAGCATTGTCTAGTCTTGCGAACCGTTTGATTGCCAACTTCTGCATCGTTTCAGCGGTCTCGGTGATCCCGAAGTTGCACTTGACTATTTGCTGTTGACTTTTCGGGTTTACCGGCGTCGTATTCCAAGGACCTCGCAGCTGGCATTCGTGAGTTTTCATCTGTACTACACCGATGAAGACGCTTGCCCCACTATTGCCAGTGCCAGTAGTGGGTCATGGAACATTACGCCGGCAGTTTTTTTACTTTCCGTAATTTACCTGCGAGACCAGTCCTGGAACGTTCTTTCGAGGCAGCTGCTATTTTGACGACGCAACCTCTCGACCACCTGAGAGCGA
>AUWJ02017952.1:0-12139 GCA_000468175.2 Phytophthora cryptogea
TATTGCGTCTCGGTCGCTCGTTTAATCGTCATCATCAGCCATGCTTCCGTCGGAACCCTTCCGGTGCCACCGTGCCTCGCTGGCTGCATACTCGCTCGACGAGTGACTCGGTGTGGCCCCCCTCGCGTCGCCAACACCAACAAGGCAACGCTGCGGGCACCGCTTGAGTCGCGACTCGCGAGTCGCGAGCCTTGAGCAAATCCTCTCGACCGTCTCAGGTACAAAATGTACGTAGAGGTCAACTTGATCATACATGTAGGCGCACCATGAGCATTCCTCTGGGCTTGTTGTCCAGAGTTGGTGTTCATTTGACTATTGGTCCTGCTGCGTGTTATTCATGTCAGCAGGTTCCGCTGGTGCCAAGTCGTTCAGATCCTCGGGCACTGCACAACCGGCTTGGAGGATTATTCAGCGTCTGGCTTAGAACAAGGCGACATTCTGACCACGAAGAGGATGTCGCCATGCTTTTCTGAAGTTGCACACACGTGACTTGACCACTCTCGAATGTGTAGGTGGACGAAGCTGTTGTTTGGAGACGCACGAAATGACGATCAAGTTGAATACATGTAGACCTCCTAAATAGCATACGCAGCCTATTAAACAGCCTACCTCTATTCCTTAGCCGCCGACACAACCCGAATCGACTACCGTAGGCACAAGCGTCATGCCGCTCCGCACGCCCCCCGACGGCGACGACGGCGCCAAAGCGGCCGCACAGGACCGCAAGACCGAGTACGGCACCTTCTCCTCCCTCGACGCCGCCCAAGACCCCGTCAAATCCGCTGACAAGGCGCCGCAGAAGCGTTCGAACGCGTCAACCCTCGCGCCTGCTGCCCTCACAACCGAGAAAGCGGGCGCGCTGCCGCCTTTGCACCCCGAGGCGGCGGCCACTGCCTGGTGGCGTAAACTTTTCTTCGAGTTCTTTGAAAAGAAGCGGCTGGACAGCGAGCTGGACGCCAGCCAAGTGTGGGAGCTCACGCCGGAGCACACGAGCGCCGAAGCGTCCGCCGCTTTTCGCGCCGTTTTCGCGCGCACGTACGGCAGCAAATGCAGATGCAAGATCAGGAGTACAATCTTTTACACACACAGGTGGAAGCTCGTAGCGTGCTGGGCGCTGCAGCTCGCCAGTCTTCTGTGCGACGCCTGCACGCCCGTGCTGCTGTACTTGCTGCTGACCGCGGCCATCTCGGGGGATTACACACAGACGCAGATGTATGCGTTGCTGGGACTGCTGTATGTGACAGCTCTGGGGGAAGTGCTTCTGCATTGCCATAGCCATTTTATGGGCTTTAAGATCTACATCAAGATTATGGGGGCACTACGTGCGCTCGTGTTTGAAAATACCATCAGCCAGCCGGAGCATATTCCAGGACATGCTGCAGGGAGCTACGATAGCGAGAGCGGGAAGAAGCGGATGGCCGAGGTGGCACATTTGTACGCAGAAGATGTGGTCAATGTCGCGCGAATGGTGACGCATATGCAGTTTCTGTGGCGCAGCGTACTGCAGATTGTGTTCGAGCTGTGTATTCTTGTGCAAGTGATTGGGATCAAGTTCAAGCCGATTGCAATCGCCTTCCTCTTCATGGCTGTGTTTGTGAAATTTCTCTCTGCGGCTGGCAGCCGACTGCGCCGCAAGCTGCAAAAGAAGATCGAGGCTCGGCTGAATGTGATTCACGAGTGCTTCAAGGGAATTCAGATGGTTAAGCTCAATGCGTGGGAAGACAAGATGCAAGAGAAGATTGAACGTGCAAGAAAGGAGGAGAACCGCGAACGCCGAAGAGTCAATGTCGTTGCGGCTTTGCAGTACTGCTTAGGGGTAGACTCTCCGAACTTGGCTTCAATATTCATCTTCGGCTGGGTAGCGCTGCAAGATACCACTGCACTTTCACCAGCGCGCGTGTTTCCGGCCCTTTTGCTCCTTCGCAGGATCAAGACGCATTTTTCAAACATCGCGCGCCTTTTTGACGTAGCGAGTAAGGGGCAGTCTTCTATTTGCAAGATTGACACTTACCTAAATGAATGCCAGGCAAAAATGAATGCAGGGGATCAATGTGAAGGTCGTTGCGCGCAGCCCAGCAGTACTGGATCTGCGGTCGAAACAGTGGTGGGGATGGAGCATGCGTGCTTTGGCCAATCGACGGAAGACGGAAAGGCATTACTGGCTAACGTCTCATTTCGATTAAGACGAGGGCAGCTGGCTATGATTCAAGGAAAGGCAGGCGCTGGCAAGTCAACGTTGCTCAATGCATTACTGGGCGATATCAAGTGTCTTGATGGGAACGTTTTTATTGCGAAAGATTGTCGAGTTGCCTACTGTGCGCAGGAGCCATGGTTGCAGACACTCAGTATTCGTGAGAATATCCTCTTTGGATCGAAGTTTGATTACAACAAATACTGGTGTGTGATTGAAGCATGTTGTCTAAAGGACGACTTGCGGGTGCTGCCTGAGGGTGACAGCACACAGGTTGGCCCAAAGGGAATTAACCTTTCTGGTGGCCAGAAGGCTCGCATCGCGCTTGCTCGCGCATGCTACACGGATGCCGACGTCTACTTGCTAGATTGCCCTTTTGCTAGTGTGGACGCGATCGTGCAAAACGAGATTTTTACGAAGTGCATTGTGGAACTGCTGCGTTTTAAGACGGTGGTGATGGTTACACACAACCGGGAACTCTCTTCCTCCAGCTTTGTTGACCATGTTATTCGACTTGAAGATCTCACCGCTGTTGTCGAGTCTGCCGAAAAGGGCTGGGAAATCGGTCGACACCCGTCTAGGCGAGTTGATCCACGAAACTCACTCCCGCCTTGGCGAGATGAGGCCAAGCAGGACGACACGACTCATAAACCTCAATCTCGCGGTCTGGCGCTTTGGGACTCTGTTGCACCCCCGGTATCCTCCGCCGCTGTTGTGGCAAAGGAGAAAACAGCAAAAGCACCAATTAAGATCGGCAATACTCAGGTTCCCGTGACGTCAGAGTGTGTTGGAGCTAAAATGGCGAGAAAGTTCAAGTGGAAGGAAGAGTGGTTTTCCCTCAAGACGTGGAAAATGCTGCTGAAAGGAGGGAAATGCATGCGATTCCACATTCCTGCCAAGATGTTTCTCTTTCTCTACGCGTTTGCAGTCACCTCAAAGGATGTGTTCCTAATGAAATGGAGTGATCGTGTAGACCATGGTGACGTCACTTCCATGGCCCATTCTGCCAACGTTTATGCGGTCTTGGTGATCAGCTCGATGGTGTCCGGTTTTGCCAGCTCCGTCCTACACGCCCACGCGATGGCCAACTCAGCTAACACCATGTTCCACGATATGACGGCAGCATTGCTGCGTGCACCGATGACGTTCTTCTATACAACCCCCGTGGGTGAACTGTTCAATCGCTACTTTAACGATGTTCGCGTTCTCGACACATCCTTCGCTTTGGCATTTATGGCTATGTTCCGCTCAGCCGTGACAATTCTCGCTGCAGATGGCATCCTCTGGTATTTCACGGGTATCGCTGGCACCAGCATTCTTCTTATCGTCGCCTATGTAGTGAAAGAGTTCATGTCGCTGGGGTTTCTGGTGGGTCTTCTGCAGCTCTCGTTCCGAGCTGAAGCTGCTAATTTAAACTTCATTTCTGAAGCATTGGATGGATCCGCTACGATTCGTGCTTTCGGCCGACAGCAGATTGATCGCTTTCGAGTTGAGCACGGCATACTATCTGATGAATTGATGAAGGGACAGTATCATTGTGAAGCTTTCAACAGTTTCGTGGTAATTCGCTGCGATCGTGTGCTGGGAATCCACATGTTGTTGCTGATGTTTTTGTTGTCGATGCACAACGTTTCTCCGGCTGAGCTTGGGCTGCTGCTCTACTATGTATTCACGATTAACTCTGACGTTTACCTGCTCAGCGCTAAACTGCTCGAGGTTGCGCTGTGTCTGCTAAATGTCGAGCGAATACGCAAGTACGGACTTATCGAGCCAGAGCTACAGAGTTACGAGGGAAACCCTTTGACAATTCCGGCTAAATGGCCACATCGCGGCGACGTCGTATTCGAGAACGTGTCGTTCAGTTACGCTAACTCGATGGTTGATCAACTGTCGAGTGACAAGCCGACATTGGCACTTAGCGATGTGAGTTTTTCCGTTCAAGGTGGTGAAAAGATTGGCGTGGTTGGTCGCACCGGGTCGGGCAAAAGTTCGTTAGCGATGGCGCTCTTCCGAGTTCACCCGCTCGCAAAAGGCCGGATCCTTTTAGACGGTTTGGATGCATCACTACTGAGCTTGAGCGCGCTCCGCACGAACGTGTGCATTATTCCTCAGTCCCCCTTATTCTACCGGTGTTCTGTTCGCGATTATCTGGACCCATTCAATGAGTTCGGGGACGTGGCCCTACTCGATGCGTTGCGCCGATGTGGACTGAAAGGTAGCATGGCAAACCTCGAAGCTGAGCTCTCGGACAATGGCGAGAACTGGAGTTTGGGTGAGCGGCAGATGCTGTGTCTCGCCCGTGCTGTACTACGACCATCGCGCATTGTTGTCCTGGATGAATCTTTCTCTGCGGTCGATCAAACCAACCAGGCCACGTTGCTAAGTGTGCTGGACA
Organism: Phytophthora cryptogea; assembly: GCA_000468175.2. Lineage (NCBI taxonomy): Eukaryota > Oomycota > Peronosporomycetes > Peronosporales > Peronosporaceae > Phytophthora > Phytophthora cryptogea. The sequence goes on from AUWJ02017952.1 coordinate 4,587, forward strand.
CGTCTTTCCGAGACTCTACCGTCTTCCTGATTACGCATCGGCTGGACGACGTGCTGCAGTTCGACAACATTCTGGTGATGCAGGAGGGCCAGGCGGTTGAATTTGGACCCGCAGAGGATCTTGCTGCTGACCCTGGCAGTGCGTTTTACGAGTTCCTTGAGACCACATTACTGACGTACTGAGCAAGTTTCCTGGGATATTTAAGCGAGACTGCGTCGACGTTGATCGAAGAGCTTCGTTAGTCAAGTTACCGATAAGAAGCAGAATACATTCATGTAATATACAGGACACCTCTCCAGTTGAGAGTCTCAACAAGCACACAAGAGTTCACAACTCGTCCCAGTTCAGCAGGTGCTTCGCACGAAGTTTGGTGGACTTGTGGATCTCTTCAGCTTGCAGAATCGGCAGGCGGCAGTACGGACAGCACTTTTCGCTCTCCATGTTCGCCTGCAACGCAGCGTAGCACACGCCGCACGTGAAGTGGTCGCACGGGAACGCCACCGCACGCACGCGCAGCAGATCCGAGTAGCAGATGCTGCACTGCAGCTCTTCTTCTGCCAGTCGGTTCGCCAGCGTGTCATGGCGTTCGTCCGAGTACTTCCTCGCCGAATCCGCTGCCGCGCGGCGACGTCGCGTCTCGACCCAGTCCTCCATCTGCGTCATGGCGTCGATAGCTGCAGGAGCGCACGCTGCCGGGAGTCCGTTCCACAGCAACTCCCGCGCAGCTCTGCGCACCTGTTCCTCCGTCTCGTGCTGCTGCTCCTCCTCTTCCGACGCGGCTTCTTCCGCCGGGTACCTCGCCGTCGACGCTGTTGCCATGGACGCCCCCGTCACCGCCGACGTCGACAGCGCGTCCGCCTTGGAGAACAGCGAGATGAGCCCGCCCACCACGAAGCCGGCCACGCCGCCCACCACCGCGCCCACCATCGCGCCCGCCAGCACTTGGTTGGCGTTGGACGCCACCTGCGGCGACGCGCCCAAGCCGTAGCGCGCCCACGTCACAAAGTGCTCGCAGTTGTGCGCCAGGCTGCTGTAGTGCGTCTCTCCGAGCCGCGACATGGCGCGCCGCACCACTTCGCCCCCGTCCAGCGGCTGCAGCTCGTGGTCCGCCCGCATCTTGTCGTCCAGGTCGTCCGAATACTTCTCCGGAGGCCCCGACGCCGCCGCCGTGCGCTGTACGAAGCCGATGGCGTCCACGCGCACCTGGAAGTTGCTTTCCGTGGGGGACCACAGATGCACCACGCGCCCGCCGCCCGCGTACAGCGCCAAGTGGCTGTACTGCCCGCGGTTGAAGCGCAGCACGTCGCCCAGGACGAACGAAGCCATGTAGGTTTGAAAGATTGAGGAATTGGGAAGACGCCACTGTATAATTCACCTCACATTCGGTATATTTCACTCGAAACCCTGTATAGTTCGCTTGAAAAGGCTGAAACAGTCGCTTTGCTTGTCAAACGCGCTTATTCGACCGCGATGCGCAGCGCCCGCGCCGCTGACCGGCTCAAGGCCGTGCGCAGCGCCCAGCCGTTCCGCGCGGGGCAGCAGCAGCCCCTGCGCCGCTACTTGTCTGCGGGCGCGAGTCCCGTGGCGCTCACGCCCAGTTTCTCGAGCCTGTCGCCGCTGTATCCGCTGCCGGCGTCGCCCCACTCGGTGGGCTCGTCGGCGTCCTCCACGAGCTTGGACGACGCCGTCGGGCGCATGTTTACGCGCTACTTGCCCACGTTCTTCGACCTGCTGGAGAAATTTCAGTACCAGAAAGTGGGCGACTGCCTTGCTGCGTGGAGAGTTTGGGGGGCGGATGAGACTTATGGAGAGGTATTGGTCTTGACATGTTGCAGGCGTTGCTCATACTGGAGGACGAAGAAGAGACGCAGTGGAAGAGCTGGGGGGCTTTTAAAGTCATGCTCAAGCTGGGCGCGTCCTGTGAGAGCACGTACGTGGAAGAACGGAGAGGTAGGAGGATTTGATGGAGAGCTGATGGGGTTTGTGGTTCTGTCCTTAGGTACCATTTGATGAAGTACCTGGACGCTGAGTTGGTGCAGACGGACACGATCGAGCAATTGTATGGCAAGCTGGTTGTGCTCATGAACCACTTGGCGGACGAGCTTAAGCCGATTGTGGGGAGGCAAAGTCGACACTTTTCCGTGCATACGCCGACGCCCAGTGGCAATGGGAATGGAAGCACTAGCAATGGAAATGGCGAGGGGGGAGAGGACAAGGAGTATGAGACTGACCCCATGTTGATGATGGAGATCGCTATGTGTGGTGATATGAGCTACTACGTTGAGCTGCTGGAGCAGGGAGCCGAGTTTTTCTCGGTGCGTGACCTTGCCGTTTGTCTTGTAGAAACAGATTCGATGTAGCAGTGGTAACTGGCGGATTGTGTACATTGTGTGAGCAGCTTCGCGTCCCGATGATACAGATTTACCGCGGCTTAGCGCTTTCCAGCGTACCACTTGACTACCACAGCGTACGCAACAGTCTCAGCGGCACCCTTTCTGAGATACCGGGACTTACACAGGCAAATTGTGCACGATGAATGCGGCGTTCATGCAGATACTGAAGCGGCTGGAAACGTTGCTACTACGGTTTGATGCGTTCGATCACCCTCTTCTTGAAACGTTGAAGCAATCGACCATTGAGGAGCTTAGCACAGTGCATGCAGCAATCCAGTGTGAAATTCGTGTGGCGGAATACGATTTCACTCGCTCCATAGTGGCAGTACATCGACTCAAGGTGCAACTACGTTCTTGGAGTGATCATATCGATGCAGTTTCAGACTATCCTCTTTTCGAAGGTAGCGGTGTAGATTTCGGAGCTGGTGGGGACGATGAGGGGTTACTGCTCGAAGAATCGGACGAGAATTATGGTGTCACCTCCGACTCGATGTACTCTAACACAAGCTATCAGTCTGCTTCGTCGTTTGTACGGACCCACATCCTAAACTCAAGCATCGGCGGTGATTCACAAAATACGAGCGGTGGTGTTCCTGGTGGAGTTCCGTCATCTCTAGTGGAATCGCTGGTCTCCTATCGCGGTGGACGATATGCTAACATGGGCGACACCTCCTACGACATTGCCGATGAAGCGGCCATGCTTGAGAGGCATCAATCGGGTATTTCCCTAAACAGTAGCTCCAGCCCAGCCTCATCTGAAACACACAGCACCTTCAGGCGTTTGCTGTCACACAGTAGTCTGTTACGACGGAGTGGTGTGACTTCAGCTTTACCTATTCGGCGTGGACTTGTTCAGAAACCGGGAGATCCTTACATCAGTTCGGGTGGGGTAAACTCTTCTCTTCCATCGAACACGCTGGAGCAAGCCATTCTAGGCGGAGGACCAAATGGCACAGGCGGGAGCGGCAGTCTCGGTGGTAACTCATTTGGAGCGAGTCAAGGAATTGCAAATGGCGGGGGTGTTGTTGCTGGTGGCAGCACGAACCCTGTGGCGGCTGAAATGATGGCATCCTCCATGAAGAGGCAAGAGCGAGATGACGGGTTTGCTTTACCTGTGTTTCAGTGGTCCAAGCGCTTTTACCGCTCGCTGGTAGCCAAGTTCACGCTCTACTTTCACCGTTGGCTTGAACCATTTGAGAAGAAGACCGATTGCCTGGCGTTGGAACTCTCACGCTTTATTAAAACACCGCTCGGAATCTCGTATCTCCAGTTGATGGATGTGTTGCTGTCACGAGGCTGTAAGTTGTAGCAGTAGTTGTTGGTCTGATAGTTCAAATGACGGTCTCGCTAAATGTTTTGGTTGCGGTACAGCACATCGAGGAGAGGGCAGCAAGGTTTACATTATGCTCATTCTCGAGACACAGGCGCTTGAAAACAAGGGCGCCCACTACTACGAGAACGGATACCGTTGCCCAAGCTCTAGCAATGCACTCTATACTAGCACGGATCAAGAGAAACAAGACGAGAAGGAGGAACAAGAGGCAAAGCAAAAGGCGATCGCGTCAAATGGCTCTGCTAATATTTCTGGGGTTAGTAGTCGTACCCATTCGCCTGCATCGTCTAGAGGTGGAGGCGCGTCGCCTGCAAATGGACGTCGGCGGTCAATTGACCAGCAAACCAATCACGCGCTGTTTATGCGTGTTGATCGTGAAGAGAACGAGGAGCAGAACGACTTCTCGGAGCTCTGGGGGCTTCGTAGCTGGCCTGCTGTATTTTGTTACCCTGAAGGCTCATCGCCCCCACTTGACCACTGGCCAAACATCGTCAGTCTCATCATGGATAATCGCTCTTCGCTGGACTCAGTTCGCCCAGTGTACGTTTTCCAGCTATGCAAGCTACAGAAGTGGGCAACCTGGTACTCACTGTCTGGCATTTATCTCTTGTTATCAACAGGTTCGCGCATGCTGAGAGGCGGTTAAAGACAACGTATCACATCTCGCGGGTGGACGAAGCTATGTATTTGGTGTTGCTTGCAGAAGGAGTGAAGAAACCCAATGAAAAAGTGGCCCAGGTAATTGTTTGCGGTACAAACTAAACTATACAATCTCTGACGTTTTGCTTGTGCAGGACTTCATGCAAACTGTAACAGAGAATCTTCAGCACTCGGGGGCGTTCTCGCGAGTTGTGACTGCGGCCGCGGCTTCGTCAGCCTAAAAGTTCACGAAAGGATAGGAGCATTTTGATTTTGGCGATCAATCCGAAATTTGTAAATCGAGTTTATTAGTCAAACGTAATGCACACACACAGACTGCTCTGAGCTCAGAGGATGTAGACGGGCTTCACTTCGGCTTGGGAAAATACGTCATGGGTGTCCACGCATTTGATCGTGCCGTCTGCGCTTCGCTGGGCAAGAACTTCGATGCCTCGCTTGCTGTATACGCGGCCGTTTGGGAGAACAAGCGGCGGGTTGTGCTCGTCCATAACGCTCTGTGTTACGCGGCACACAAGACGTGAGTGCGGGTGGTATGCGAATGGCAGACCTGCACAAAGCTGGCTGCCCACTTCGCTACATGCCGGACAGATAGGTACTGCAGAATCGGTTAATGTGTGTTTGCGCTTCTTGCTGCCAGAAGAGTTTGTGGTGGCTTGGTTGGAGAAGTCAACACTCTTGGTCGTCGCTTCAGTTGCCGCGCTTGGCTTTAGCCACACCTCATCACTCTCATCATCACTGCCATCAACGTCATCACCATCGCCACGCTGTCTTTTGCCTCGATTTTCACAACTTGCAAGCCTTGCCTTCAAAATTTCGTCCCGGGTAAGGTGACACGCACGTGTATTTAACGTCGACAATCCAGCATGCAGCGCGATGCATAGTGAAGGTGGCTTGTGCATCCCATAGACCTCGTTAAAAGTGCCGCGAAACATCTTCTCCAGGTCTAGCCATCGGTCCAACGCAAACACGTTCTCGTACGCCTCAATACCACACGTTTCTGGGGACTGGAAAGCTAGAGTAGCCATGACAATTTGAACTTCACCGATCGCAGCATCACGAAGTTCTTGCTTATCCGGCTGCATCGCTAGCGGTGTAAGATACGCGCGCGCGTACTGGACAGCCTCTAGCGGCCTCTGAGAGCGCACCAACTCGACAAAATCCTGCAGACGTAGATGGAACTCCAGAGGTGACTGTAGTCGTCGCAGCCGCGAGCCATTCAGCGAGCACCATGCAATTGCTGAAGCTGTCTGGTGAGCGCGCAGGTCTTTCATCACCGCTTGGCACTTCGCGTGAAGGTCATAATCCAGCAAATGGGCGATATCTGAATGCAGGCAACAACAGAGCGTATAAAGAGTAAGTACATAGCATCTTTCCAGCCCTCGTGCAAGCATCAATCTCTACCTTTGGTATCTTGGATGATCTTGGCACTGCCTAGGTACCCCTGGCTGAGCAAGTAGTCGGCAACAAGTCTGTCGTTGATAGCTTGTTCTTCCTCGCGGTGTTCCTGGCGGCTCGGCGCCGAGGGGTCACTCCCGATCTTGGCTTCTTCCAGCGTCTCAAGGTACCGCGCGCGTGTGGCGCAGCTCTCCAAGTCAGTCTGCTGCTCGATCACATTGCTCTTTGCGCTTTGCTTGAGCTCGCGGAGCTTGTGCGCCAGCTCCGCCAGCTTCGCGATGGCGCCGTCCACGTCCATGCGGTGGCCCGGCTGCTGGCCGTCGCCGTCGTCCAGCGCCTCGATCTGCGCCGTGGCCTGCGCCAGCTCGCGTGTCAGCTGCTTGTGGTACAGGCGGAAACTCTTGCTGGCCTCTTCAAAGGGCACGCGCACGAGCGGGTGACTGAGTTCCATAGTGGGGAGAAGCTTTCGAGCGTGTGGGAGACGGTGGGAGGGTCGATAGCTCGACTGCGGAGGCTTGGGGGGGGGCTTGGGATCCCGTCGACACATGGTAAGAAACACCCCAGAAAGGCAACAACACACAGCCGTCAGGAGCGGCTTCTTCCTCCTGAGGGAGGCTGCATGCAGCCCCACCTACTGACAGAGAGAGAGACCTACAGAGACAGAGAGAGCAAGGGAGAGCGTGGACAGGAGGCGGTCGCGGCGTGGGAGGGCGGAGCGGCGCTGCGAGTGGAGACTGCTTCTTGGGGAATGACGGCGGCTCATTCTCTTCTCCAAACCCGGGTCGAGTCTCGACGTGATATGCGCGGTCGTGGGTTACGTGGTTAAATAGGTTTGCAGGAAGGCGAAGTGTAGCTGACGTAGCCGACCAACGGTACGAAATAGGACAGGTTTATGACATGAGAGAGCTTCAACTTGCAGTTGCCTTTTTGAGGCTTGCCTTTTTTCTCTTGCTCGTTTTTCCTTTCTTGTCTGCATCTTTAGAGTTGGTGATAGCAATAGCGAGTTAGAAAAGAAACAGACTTTGCGTTGGCGCAGCACTACATACATGTATGATTCCTAAAGCTCCAACGCAGTCTGCTTTGTCATGCATGTAGTCTGTGATCAGCGTTATGGAGGTTGTCTAGACGATTGCGTTGTTCCACAGCAACCATAACCTAGTCCTCGGTCTTCGTGCACTAAGTGGGCAAGATAGAGCCTCTTGATCTCCTTCGTGTTGTCGCAACCGGGCAGCGACGAGCTGAATCAATTGTTCCATTAGCAGCGACCACGAATATGTCCATGGGATCCGTCAGGACACAACATCAGCAGGGGCGAGATTCGTCCTCGTTACTCTTGACTTGCATGGCGTTTGTTTCCTTTCCGAACTTCCTCAGCTCCTCCATGGATGATCCCTTCACGTTTTTCATCATCATGATGCCTTCACATTTTGCCGCTTTCCCCTGAGCATGGAATCGCCCGTGCCATATGCTCGCCACACTTGGGATTTGTATTGACCCATTATGGCGCGGATGCACCACGGGATGCCACCGCAGTTCGGCTCAGCATCCACGACGCGCTCTCCTCCGTTGGCACAGCATCCAGTTAATCGTATATCCAAATTACACTAATGTGTCCTATTGCGACTAGCGAGGGGTCGCGTGGATCTTAAGTCAATTGGCAAGACAAGACTGGAGGCCGAACGATGCGCGCGCTACGGACGCTCATCCTGCTGGCCGCGGGGCTGGCGCTGGGGGCGGCGCGAGCCGCGGCTGAGGCAGCGACACTGGCGGGG
>AUWJ02017961.1:0-10248 GCA_000468175.2 Phytophthora cryptogea
GCAACGAATACTCCTGCGGCAAGACTTCCTAGACCACTACCTGACCGTTGTGAAGAGTCTTCTACAGCAAGGCGAGGCTTAAGGCAGAGCTTCTTGCACACAGCTCAAGACCCGACACTGCCGGCGACAACTCTTCGTAGACGCCACCTCAGGCTGTCTGTGGTTGCGCTGGCAGTCAGTCACTTCTCGACTTCAATAACGGAGGAACTACATGGCTCAGAAACGTATAGCTGGCTAGCTGGTAGGAAGGCTGTATATGTCTTGATGGCGTTGGGTCAAGACCAGCGCCAAGGGATTTCGTGCTGTCTTCGCTTCGGGATGTAGGACGCACCTCCACGGAGTTCATCAGGACTATGTCGGAGTGCAAATCGGAGTAAGCACAGCTTATTAAGGGTCTCTAACCACGCGCAATCCGACAGATTACGCGGGAGTGTCTCACGGTTGCAGTCGACTATCAAAAGTGCAATGCGGCGTTCAATAATTAAGGTCACTACGCTACTGTGCCTTCTTCCACTTCAGCGCGGTGGCATCTCCAAGCGCGCGAGGGCTGTGCAGCTTGCGGCCAGTGAAGAAGATGGCGGCCAACAAGAAGATGCCGCCCACGCCCAGGAAGAACCCGCCCAAGATATAGTTGGCGCTGCCGAACCAGCCGACCTCCTCCAGCACAAGCGCCTTGGTTCCACTGAAGGACCGCACGAAGAAGTTGGACTGCACCGCGAACGTGAGCGTGGTGCCGGCAGGCAGATCGCGCTCGATGCGACCGTACGGCTTGCGGAACGGATGCATCGCTGCTCCTTCGACCCACACGCGCCAAAACTCGTTCTCGAGACCAACGCCAACACCGAAGTCTGGATCCAGCGCGTCGTGCACCCACGCCGTGCTGTTGGTGTAGTCTGCTGTGATGTACGGAGCTGTCGCGCCTGTCAGCGGCGGGATGATGCGACTCATGTTCGGGTTGAGCCATACGGGCAGGTACGCGTCGTACGGAACGTCCCATGTCGGGTTCTTGTTGTTGTGAGCGGCGTACGAGCGCGCGACACCCTTGGACGTCATGTTCATGCGCGAGAGCTTGTCCCCGGACGGCAAAACTCCTTCGTGCAGCCAGAAAATGTCGTTGAACATGGTGTTCGCCACGATGCCGCACGGAAAGAGCTCCCGCAGCTTGGCATCGGACTTCGACTCGCAGTCGCCCACCGTGCACAACTCTGAAGTGGCAGTCTTCATGGGATAACACTCGAGCATCGACCAGCCGGAGTTCGGACGCCATTCGTCCGTGAACTGTGTGCGAATGATAGACGACACAAAGCGCCGGTGGTTCTGGTAGTACCCGTCCAGCTCATAGAAGACGCGTGCGGGGCTCTTGATATCGTTCGGCAGCGTGAGGTGCACGAAGCACGTATGGTCGGCATGGAACGAGTTGGCGTCGTCGGCTGAGTTGAGTCGGCAATTGGATAGCTGCGAGACGTTGCCGTCCGGCTGCGTGGAGTACGCTGCCTGCGTATCATCGTTGCCGTCGTACAGCACGCGAAGTGTCGTGAGTGTGCTGGACGTGTAGACGATGAGGACTCCGAGGCCGATGCACAGCATTGCAAGCGTGAAGCAGATACTGATGGACCACCCGAGTGTCAAGACGGGCTCCCACATGTGCAGTTGCTGTTGCGTCATGCGCGAACTGTCCGGCCGATTGGTATTGGCGTTGGTGTTGTTCTTGAGCTTTTCAGGCGGGTGTTTCTTGCCGCTGCTGGAGCGCCGACGTCCTGCCTTGGGGGACGCTCTGCGATTCGAAGCCGCCCGGGGCATCTCGACGCCCTGCGGCAGCGGCATCACCAGCGCCTGCACATCCACGTCGCTCGGGCGAACAAGAGGCTTGGAAGCTGTCATCTTGGTCCCGAGAGCTCCTTCTCCCAACTGATGCCATCTCGAGCAGCGGCGATGAAGACTCGAAACGCCCCTGCACTTGATGGCGTGAAACCCCTCCAGGTACGCACAGAACCAACAAAGATGGCGCTGCGCGTAGTTCTAATAAAAATCACTGTATTTTTGTTGCAGGGTTCTACAAGCTGCCAGGAGAATATCTTCAAGAGGAGACTTCAAGCCTTTTCCATCGGAAGTGGTCTCGTCCTGTCGTTCCAAGTGGCGTCTACTCGTCGTTGTCCTCGACTTTGAACTTGCCGCGCTTGGCCATGTAGTCATGGAAAGCCATGGAGCTCAGCAGCAGCACAACGACCGACGCCTGGCCGTAGATACGCGTGTGCATGATCTGCTGCGACGTGGAGATGCCCTTGTTCATGTGCTGGTAGGCGTAGATGCCGCCCACGAGTGGGGCGCCCACAGTGATCAAGGCACGGTACGGGTGGTCGTACAGGAAGTTGGCTCCCTTCTGCCAGAACTTGAGCTGCGACGCCTGCTTCTGCGGGGCCACGTACGACCCGTCCATGGTGGCCATGTACATCTCCGGGTTGCGGGCGCCGTGCATGAGGCGGTTCTCGGCCACGATGGTGAAGGCGCCCAGGAAGGGCGACACCACGAGCGCCGTCTTGCCGCTCACGCTCAGGCGGTTGCGGAAGGCGGGCCAGTACTTGTTAGCCGAGAGCACAGCGCCGGCGGCGAAGACGGCCGTGACGGCGCCCACCTTGAGGCCGCTGGTGTAGGCGTGCCACGAGATGGCGTCACGCGCCTGGTTGGGGTTCTCCGTCTTCCAGGACGAGTGGTCGGGGCTGGCGTCGACTGCGCTCATGGCTATTGGTTGGGGTTGGTCTTATCTGTCGCTTGAGCTCTTGATGGCGACTTGGAATCTGTGGACGTGTGTGAAGAGCTGAAGAGCTGAAGCAAGAGCGGGATGTTGCGTATCTCTGCGGTTGAACAGGGAGAAAAGGGGCGCCGCGCATAAGCCGGATGATGCCACCTGCCGCCACGTGCCGACTTTTGGACGCGAATTGAGCTAATTCGTGACGGGTTAGCTAATTCCACGGACAATCTGCTGCTGTGACAGGACCCTAGGCAGTAGCTTGCCTTCTGTGCTGGGTGGAGCGTTCCCCACCTCGCAGGAGTCCTGCAGCAAGACCTCAAGCGGAGGAGAGCTCACGGTAGTGTGTCAAAGTTGTCGACAACTTGTCGTCGACGGATTGGCGCTGAAGGCGAGCTTTGGGGCGGGTGTCAAGTCAAGACAACTTCAACGTGTTTCGCCAATGGGGCAGTAAAGTACATTGTTCAGTAGTTCGCTTGGATGGTCTCCAGCGGCAGTTGGCAATGAGCTCCACAATATAGTAGAGGAACATACTAGCGCTTGTAGGCAGCTGGATCTGGTGGTGCTGCCCATTGCGGCAAGACACTCGACGTCGCCACCAAAGCGCGTGTCCGGCACACGCGTTTCGGCGGTGGTGCGAACAATCGTGGTGATTGACGCGATGTTTCACCGAGATGTTTCATCTTGGCACGTTAAAACCGGGCGCGCCATGCAGAATGCGAAGGGCAGAACAACAGCAGTAAACGAGCAGGTTGGCCGTACCGCACTGGTTCACTCGTCTTGCCTCGCCCGATCTGCCACAAGTCATCCCCAAGCTGCGAGACGGCCCGCAACTCGCAAACCAAATGCAGCAGTCTATTATGGACTACATGTATTCACAACTCACTGCTAACTACTGGACCACCACAGCATCGAGGTTAGCCGACGTGCGCTAAAATTTCTTGCCAGCACGATTCGGTCGTGAGTTCCAGTTGAAGGGTTCCAGCGGCGGGAATGCCTTCGCCTCGTTCGATGAGTCCGGCGTTGGATAGTTCATTAAACAGCGTGCGCACGCTTGCCGTTCCAGTGCATTGAAAGCCGGAACGTTGACCGGTCATGCCCATTTCTCAGCAGCCAGGATCATAACGAAGTCCTCTGCTTGGTCGAGCGATAATGTCCGTCCAAGAGGTCATTATTTGCGACAAGCATCAACTTCTTGACACCCCTCTCAAATACGGTATTTCTGCAAAGTGCAATATAGCAGGTATTATATATCACTTTTTCATGTAATACAGCTACACAGCAATCAAGTATTAGCCAGAACAGATATCGCAGGGTATGATTTCCCACTTCGCGGTCAGCAGACGTGACGGCCCATCATCCATTTCGACGCGCGCAACGACTAATTGCGAGCCAAAAGCACTTGCAGCACCTCCACGACCAACTGCACACTGCACCACTCTCACTCTCTCCAGATCGAACGCATGGCATCTCGCCAATACGACTCCATTGCAAAAGGTCCGTCGAGTCCGTCGACCTCCGACCACTTCTCCGTCGAGGTCGATGTCGACTCGTCCGGGGCGCCATTGACGTCCGCCACTGAAAACAGCGACTTCTACATCGACCTGCAATCGCCACGACCCCAGAACCAATCGATGCGTCTTCGGTTGAGGAAACAGGCTTCAGACCACTCGATACTGTCTGCTGAAGCGGCTGAAACTTTGAGACGACGAGTAGCTCGCGTCAAGAAGAACAAGCACCCGAAAGAGCTGCGCGTGTTCAAGCAGCGGCTGCAATTGGCAGTTCGCATTGCAGTCGGCGTCTTGCTCGCAGGCGTGGTGCAGACCCACGGGTCCGACCGGGAATGGCTGTTTCTGCCGGCCAGTTACTACCTCGGAGGCCTCACGGTCGCGTCCATGATGGTCATTTACGCCGCGGCCACCACCGTGGGTGGGGTGCTAGAACAGGTGTGGCAGATCGACGTCGGCGTGGCGATTGCATTGCTCTACAATTTCATCGTGTTTGCGTGTGTGCCGATCACGCAAGGGAACTTGATGACTGTTTCGGAGAACATCAACGGCAGCACGTACTACGTGAGTCTTCGTGATTGGGGAGTCACGCTGCCGTTGCTGGCGTTTTTCACGCTCGTGATCTTGCTCTCGCCTATGGTAGGAGCTGCTGTTTGGTTTGTGTGTTATTGCTTTCGTGAGCTAACGAGTTTAATGTTCTCTATTCCAGCAAACAAACGTTAAGAAGTTCGCGGTGAGCACGAATCTGTACTTCAGTACGTTTGAATTTTGAATGCTGTAATTGGAGAATGACGAACTAACTAAACCGCTGTACTTTGCAGTGCTGACGCTCATTAACCCGATGAATCCGATTTTCACAACGGTTCTCAAGGATACGTCAAACAGCAGCAGCTACTACGGCACAGACAATTTGCTGAAACAATTGGCAATTTACAGCGGCGTTGGTGTCGTTGGCACTCTCATCGCGCTCGCTACCATGGTGCTACCTTTTCCGATCTTGTAAGTCATTCAACAACACAATGGGTACGTCGAGTGTCCATGTTGTAGTTTGAAGTACTTACATGCACTTTGTGTTGCTTGCTTCAGCGCGATGAAGAAGCTTCGGAGGCATATGGCTGCCTCGCCCCACGATATTCGTGACATCTTGAACTTGATCGTGGATTCGTACTGCTTCCGGGCGAAGGATATCAAGAAAATGGACTTTTTCAGGCTTCGGCTTGATCGTCTTCTGGATAATGCTCACGAGCGTCTCGAAACCATGGAGTCACTACTAAGCGATTGCTGGTGGGAAGAGCTTGTGGGCCTCGGCCTATGTTTTCACTTCAACAAGACCGTCGCCAAGCAGTTGGTTAAGCTCTACGCGCGTCTACTTTCGGACTTGCACGCGATGAAGTTTGCCATTGAGGCCGAGACATGCCATTGGACGCATGTGGTTCTCCTCACAAAGATGCAGACGCGATTTTATGTCTTGCAGGTGGAGGCAAATGATCTTCTTGAGGATATTTCGCTCAAGATTGTTCACTCCTCGCGAAGTAAGTACTCGCGACGTGGAATGTACCATGTTATGATCCATAATCTTATCGTTTGCAAACTTGTTGTGAATTAGCAATGTCATCACCCAAGTTTGCCAGTCTCGACCAAGCACTGGAACGACTCATGAACAAGTACACAACCCTTTATGGGAATTTGCTCTCGGCTGACGTTCACACAGCCGATGATGTGGGCAAAACTATGCCCCTGAACGTGTTCGTGTATTCTTAACACGTGTTTGTGATCTCGCTGCTGGAGTTCGAGGAGAAGTTCAACAAGAAAAATTTCTCTGCTCGCTACCGGGTGAAGAATTTCGTCAAAGTCGCGTGTCGGAGCTTGTTGCAGCCTGTTAGCTACCCACGGCGAATGATTATCTTTGCGTTTCGAACGACACTGGCCGTTCTCATCGGAATTTGCTGCGCAACTTTCATTTTCAGCTTCAGCTCCACGGCACCGACAGCGATTGCAATGGTTGCTGAAGAAAACATCGGCGGCACTTACGGCAACACCGTGAACCGTGTCGGTGGTTTAATTGCTGGAACGGTAGTGCCGTCGATTTTCAACTTTTTCGTCTGCAAGGTGACAAACGAATATCTCTACAACACGATCAACAATATCGTGCTGTTCATTTGGACCGTAGGGTCCATGTATGTGTGGTTTTCCAGTCGCTACATGGCTCTGGCTGGCATGACTTCAGCTTTCATGGCTGCATCCGTGTTACTCGACCATAGCTGCCGGAGCACATCGACCTCAACTGCGGTGTCGTACGCGAGCCTGACCCAGAATGCCCTAGGAATTCTAATCCTCATGGTCGTGGAAATTGTGATTCATCCACGCAGTGCGCGCGGGTTGCTTCGAAGCAACGTGCAGCAATTGTTGACTCAGTATGGCGGTGTTTTCCACGACGTTTTTCAACATCACGTTGCGTACAACCACCCCACGCCCGTATCTGTAGGTCCTCTGACTGAGGAGGACATTGAAACAGCAAATGCGTTGCTGGGTCACAACGAAGTGAAGGTGTTGAAAGATAAGATGAAGGTCACCATTCCTGAACTATTGAAAACTCAAGCCAAGCTCGTTGCTGGTTCGGACATGGAGCCAACCTTGTGGAAACCTCCATTTTCCACGTCCAAGTACACGACAGTGCTGAAAATTTGTCGAGAGCTGCTGGAGCGATTGGATGTTCTTGTCGATCTCATAGACTGGCATGAAAATCGACGAAGCAGTGGGAAGGACAAACAGTTGCGCCGCTGGAATCAAAGTCGAATCGATGCTGAGTGTACGGCTGCTTTCACTGCAGCACAGGAACCACCTTCTCCTACTTCTGCCATCGTAGCAGAAATGGTAGGAGAGGCCAGCACAGTTGAAAAGGGCCCTTCGTCTCCTGTGCCGAGGTCTCCACCGTCTCCGTTACCAAACGTGAGTACAACAACGCCAGCCGTAGCCAAGATCAAGTGGGATCAGAGCTTAGCTGTCGTCCAGGCTGGCGTTGAAGAAGCCTTGGACACTCTGGTGACCTTATTCGGAGAAGAATTCTCAGGCTCCACTGCTGAAGACCACGCGATTTACTTGCAGATGAAAGAAGCCTTCCGTATTGCTGATGTGCACCGTCGTGGTGTAGTTGATGCGTCCGAACTCAGTCTTCTGCTAGAAAAATTAATGCCTTACTCTGGTAGCCAAGGCATTGAAGGCATGGAGCAGTACGTTGACGAATTTATGCAGTTGGTTGACAAGGATCACGACGGCAAAATCTCGTTCAACGAATTCATGCAAGCGTTGAACGAGGGTTTCAGACTTGAGTTGGAGATCTACGACGATCAGCCTCAGGTTCCGGCCGCCGAGGTGTTGGCTGGGTCTAACGGGGCCCAGATCGCGCGCTCGAAAAGTATACGTTTGCTGCGTAAAAGCACTCTTCGGCGCAACTCCATTCAATCTACGCAGACGGATGACTTCGATGCTTCACCGCCACCTTCGAGAGAACGAGCGTATTCGAACTTCGTCGACACATCAACTTTCGGGACTTCAAAATCTGGCTCGGCCGCTTTTGAAGAAACGAAAGCTACCCAGAAGACCAGTCGAAGGCATCGTTTCCGTGGTTTATCATCAACCAGCGAGAGCTCGGCTCCAGAAGCACTTCTGAATGTCGAAGCATTTACACTCTCGGAAGCTGCGGCAGCTCTGAAGCAGAGTTATGGTGAGTGCTTGTTGGGGTACGTGGATGATCATAGTAAACGGGTCACGATGGAGGATTTCATCGTCATGAGTTGTGTCATAAGCGCTTGTGAAAATATCGCAGAGAACTTGACGCTCTTGAACACACTGGCAGCTTCGTAAGTTAGTTGGACCATAATAATACAGCGTGCACTTGAAACTACCAACGTAAGAACAAACAACTTCGCCATACTTCTTTGGAACGCTACTCGACTCAAATGATGAAGAGGATATGGCCAGCGTTTGTGATGCTATGGCGTACGCCGAGCTGCAAAAACTATCAACTTGACAGACATTTTAGGTGAAGAAGAAGAGTTTTTTCGACGAATTCATGCCGAAAGCATCGAAAGTGACCTACCATCAATCACCAGGACGAACTTACTTACAGAAAGACACAACAAGTTTTGAAGAAAAGGCACAGGACAAGGCTTTCAAACAAAATGCTTTTGAATGTCGTACAGCGGAATCATCAGCATCGTCGGGTATTATGATGCTCATTACCTTTAATCAGGGACTACTTGGTAATGTGATGATGGTGTCTCCAGCTCAAGAAAAGAAGTTTGATGTAGCGATTACGCTGAACCTGATGCACCTACAAAGAAAAATTACAGTGGTGCAACTCATCCTTCAGCAGATGATCAAGTCAGTAATAGAAGCTCGAAAGTAAGCTTCTGTTCGACTCCAGGGGTGCAATCGCAGATCGCGGTTGAAAGGAAAGTGTGCTCTGTATTGCGGACATCGAGTCTGTTCGAGACCAGGTTATACGAAACTTGCTTCAGTAGGCAAGTGCTCCAGCCATGGTGAACGAACTCAACGTACTCGTCGTCGGGGGTTGAAGTGGTCAAAAAGAAAGAGAGTTGGGCACAGGCTTAAGAAATGAAGATGCAGAAAGCTGGTTGTGTCCACAGGGAAAGCAATAAACATTCAGCATGGGGACTGCTTTTGTCTTTGCATACTGGAACTAATTCCCATTTTTCTGCTTCACTTTTCATCACTTATTTTACATTTTCTCGCTGCTTCTGCGGTATTTATCTTGGAATATCCAAGGCCTGTAGAGCATACCAGGCGATTTCGCTGGATCCATGCTTGTCCTTGTGGCACTTCAATTTTCTATGTGTCATTCTCGGTACCTTTGTGGTCATCGCAGTATCCTTTCCACTTCACCCTTTTATCGCAACTTTCTGCGTCACAAGTGTTCCAGCCACCATGTGTACAGCACAGTCCTTTGGCTTGAGCACTTTTGGTGCACCCTGGGTGCTTACAACGTTCGCCACCGCCGTGCTCCACACAATATCCTTTGATATCTCCAGACGAGATACCCCATTTCTTGCAGCCTTTTACATTGCATGTCTTTCGACCTCCATGGGCAGAGCACAATCCTTTCGTGACAATTGGTTTGTTGCAATCGGCAATTTTACACCGAGTGCCTCCTCCGTGGCTAGTGCAGCGACCACCTGCTTGTGCCACTTTGGTACACCCCTCAGCTTTGCATGTCCGACCAACTGTAAAGCCATGCTCCTGGGCATGTCTGGAGCAGTAGCCTTGACAAAGCTGAATTTTCAAACACCCCTCTTCCTTGCACTTGGCCTTACGGGAGACTTTGATGACACCGTTCTCGACACCGTGCTTGTAGCAAAATCCTTGCTTTTGGCTTATCTTATCGCATCCTTCACATTTACACGCTGGACTGCCACCATGAATGCGACATAATCCCTTGTTCACAGCCTTTTTCTCGCATCCGTCGAATGTGCACAGTACGACACCTCCGTGGGCCGCACACAGTCCTCGTCTTTGGGGCTTCGTCGTACAATTCGGGAACGAACAGTGTTTATCATTGCCCGCTCCATGTTTGTTACACTTGCCGCGACTTTGGACAAGGTTGGTGCAGTTTTCCTCGGAGCAAACGCGCCGTCCGCCATGCTCGGCACAATGTCCCCGCCACCGAGCTGTGGCAGCGCAGCCAGGTTCTTTACAAACCCTTACTCCACCATGGGCGATACACTTGCCTTTTGACTGAATTTGCTTGGTACATCCTGGATGGGAGCAACAAGGTCTTCCCTTCTCTGTGAGACGTGGAGAAGCTTTTGTTGCCCTATCTCCCAAGAAATCTAACCCTTCAGCAACCTCTTTCTCCTTCACATCAATTGTGACGTCGCACTGGATCATGGAGTGCGACCTCCCGGCGGCAAATTTCCGCCCCCACCACATCTGAACGGCCAATTCTTGAGTCGCCTGCTGCTTGGCTGACGAGGA
>AUWJ02017962.1:0-10291 GCA_000468175.2 Phytophthora cryptogea
ATGCGGGTAGCATCTCACGCTCCACCAGACCGCGCATCATAGTATATGGCACATCACGCTGGCGTTGACATATCGTATCGTGCGCCAGACCACCTTCGACAAACGTTTCCTGTTGAAAGCCACTGTGTCTGTAGTGATTATGAGCAAGACAGACTTTCGTTATCTTCCATTTGTCACGAAGCCCGTAAATGGAGAAGAAGAATGGACACAAGTCCGTACTGGATGGATCCAACTTTTGCTGGCCTTTCAGCGGTTTGCAGGTGTACTTAGCGTTGCCTTCACGTGCGCTCTTACGCCAACTATTGGCAGCTACACGGAGCGAAAAACCTTGGACCCGGGCAAATTCACGACACCGCTGTTGAACGACAGCTCGAGAGTCGAATGTCTCCATCGCTATATTCCTGCCGTGGTCTGAAGCATGGCCGTACGTTTGTTCGGAGCCATGATCCAGGTTCACTTCAACATCGCTGCGCAAAAGACCCATCGAGCGCAGTTGCTCAACACTCGCGGTTTCCACGACACAGGAATAGTTTGGAGACTCGGACATTGTTTGCGTCGTGTCCTGTGAAGGGTGTTTAAAGTGATGTCAGGCTGTAAGTTGCGGAATGAACTATGGAAAGTGAGCCTAGCGAACGTCCGCGTCACCTTTATTTGCGTTTGTTGGTTTTGAAATGACCCTTGAAGCCGTCGTTGCGACTCGTACGTTTTGAAACTAACGAATCGTAAATTTTTGCACACTGCTGGTTTCTAGGTGACCCTCGAATCGGTGTTTGCAACACCATACAATTTGTACGTTTTGAAGCGTACGAGTCGTACCTTTTTGTTTACCCTAACGCTTGAAAATGGGATAAGTAGATTCGAAGCTCGATCTACTTATAAGTAGATACCCCAATCTACTTACGGTTTTCATTTTTGCATCGAATCCCATTATATAACTTAATTGCTCCCAAAACTAACCAGGGAATGGACAACAGAATTTCAGCCTTGCAGAGAGACAATTTGAATTCAGCACTGAAATTCTGTCGCCGCCAGAAAGCAACAGCTTTTCAGTACCGAGATTAGGTGTTTGGCCAAGCAACAGGTATTCCTACAAAATAGGGGGCAACAGGTGTGTCAGTGTCTGAGCAACAGAAATTAATAATTTTCCGCAAAGGCCAGCTGGGTCTTGCTCATGCCCGAGGACGCTTCCACGCAAGTAAACGGAAGAGTGTCGGTAGTTCGAAGCGCGTACAGACTGTCCATCTTATCCAAGAGTATTCGCTACAGTTCGGCTGGATCTCCTTCCCTCGTAGCTGATAGTGCTTCAGCTCAAGTATATTGTTAGCGTCTCCTTCTCCTTCAATCGTAATGTTAATTCCCGACGGAACTTGGACCAGCACGTGAGTTTGCTTCGTTTCAGGCATTGGCACCCTCACTTCCGCCAACATTTCCTGAATCGACCACGACCCGTCCGTCCATGGCACTCTCTCAAACTCCATCGGAGTATCTGCCTCTTGAATCGCAGCAAACTCCTTACTTGGGAGCCACCCGTTGTTCTTCTTCGCCAAAAAGAGTTTCATACCCGACGCAGGACTCGTGATTATCCCATCGCTCCTATGTTTGATCGCCTGCTTCAACTAACTCGCTCACCTTCGCGCGGCTGTCGATAGTTACGTTGAATGTGATGTCTGCCTAACCATCGACCGCACACTCAAGAGCATCTCTGATTCAGCAAGAGAACGTTTGTTTTAACGTATCTAAACCGAATGATGGAGTCACCAAACCTCCAAAACCAGTCAGAAGATATGACGAAGACGTGACGATCCAGAGCTCTTCCCCCAAGCAGCAACGTACGACCAAGAGGTACCATAACTCCACAATGCGGGGAAACGATTGTGCCTCCTGGGTCAGGAGTGTACTTGGCCATCACTTGCACGCTGTCCATTCCATCAAATGCAGCCACCGGACGAGATAGAGCTGACGTGTGGGGTGTATGGAGAAGCCACGACCGTCTCTGTGAAAGTGGCGCGAGATGCGAAGGTGGAAGAGCTCCAAAAACTAATTTTCAACGTAAACAGATACGAAGCTCGTTACACTTTTGCAGCCAGCGACTTGATGCTCCGGTTGGCACGGAAGAAGGACCAGTGGATGCCTGTAGATGAAAATATGATTTCACTTCTTCGTGGTTCTATTGATTCCGGGTACAAATGATGATGCTGGGGCCGCTTAAACTGTCCAAGTACTTTGATCCAAAGCTCGACCTTGGAGACGAAGTTCTCCACGTGCTGGTAGAACTGCCAAACAGAAAAAACATCCCAGGAGTGATGAAGGCGTTGATATTGCAAACATGTCAGCAGAACGAAAGCTTCAAGTTGTTGCTGAGCTCAAGAAAAATTGTCCGAAGCGCGGTCACCTGCCCGCGACTGGGGATTTCTTGGGTTTGATGACGTGGAATGACGCGGACTGCGGGCAGGTGAAGGACATCACAGCGATCAATGACATCGTGGGATTTACCGGCTCCAGGTTCGTGGTGCGGAAGGAGATCTTGTGCGTATTGCAGAATTTCAAACTTTTTAAGAGTGACTTTGATGGTGGCCAGCAGCCTCATAGGCAGTTTGTGCTTCTGGGGAGTCTAGGAATGGGCAAAAGCTGCGTGCTGGCCTTGATCTGCTTTTATATCGCCGTGGAACTGAAGCTGTCCGTTCTGTGGTGCCACAAACACCAGAAGGTTGCTGGTTGTGAATTGGAGCTCATTACGCGCTTGTTCCATGAAGGCGTCTACTACGAGTAGGAAGACAACGACTGTTCGGATATAGTGTTCTATCCGACTCATTATATGGCTGTGAACTTGTGGTCGTGCTTGGGCGAATTGGAGCAGGAAGAAGCTGACGACTGCAACTTGTAAATCGTTTCCAAGTTTTTTTTACTTCTGGAGAACTTGATGGGAAGTGTGAAGCTTTTGGAATTTGTGGAAATGTTCCTACTACCATACTGGCGTCAAGCTGATTTGAAGGTGTTGGGCTGTACGATCTACCATTTCACGGATGAGGATATCGCTGATCGATGTTTTGCATCGGGTGGAATCCTTCGGTACGTCGGGGGCCTCAATAGCAGTCGGTTGATATCGAAGGTGGAGAAGAGATCCGCACACCAGAGGATGCTGCAAGTCTACTTCCCAACGACGTTTATCTGGAAGGTTATGTACTTGAATAATACTTTCATCCCGTCAGGCAGCACTCATTTCGCCTTCAATATGTAAAGTATGACAATGGAATGGCTCCAGTGGATTTGAAGCCCATCGAAAACGACGAAAATGGGTCGATCGTATTCCTACCTCTAAAACATGTCGAGCGGAGTGGTGACACAGTATGGAACAGTATGGAATTTGCTTGCGTTCAAGAGCTGGATGATTGGGATACGGTACCAACCTTTCCATGGTAGAATACTGGATCCCATCGTCAAGTTTGTGCGAGACTATTGATGCTGTTACCAAAAGGCCGTTTTCAGATGAGGTCGACGAACGCATTCCTCACAAGTGCAATGCAGACGTTATGCGGCAGATTGCAGAGCCATTCGTGAAGAAGGATGTCGAAGCGTGTTACGTTGTGTGTTTTGCTGGCGGAAAGGATGGAATGGTCAACGACAGAGGACGTGGTTTTGCGTGCGATGATCTACAAGGACGAAGTGAGGAACCATAAGCACGAGTATGTGTTGACCCCACGCACGGAGATGATGGCCTCTGTATATTCTCCTTTTGCAATTCAACACAAGTTCTGATGGCAGCTTTATCATCATTTCAGCTACGCTTTTGAAATGCACGCTTTGTTGGACAAAGGGTAAGCTACTAAGGACGATCTGAAGTTGCGTACTACATGTAAACGTTGAAAGGCTGCGCTTGGAAGTCGTTGTTCTTAACTACTGTTCTTGCCAATGTTTGATCGTCGTGAAATTTCACAATGTCGCTAATAGTTCCGAGCCTAATGCAGAAGCCTGACCAACCTCCAGGTTCCTGAATGCCGACAAGGGCACTAACTGCTTAATCATATTGGGCCAGAGACAAAAATGCACGCTGTGTTTCCGGAAGTGCGTGGTTGAACACTGTTACGAATATAAATTATCGTGCTGCACTTTTGCAATATCCCTCTGCACTAAATGATAGTTAAACGAACAAATTGAAGAAGTTGCCTCCCTGCCAGGGAGTCCATGGTCATGGACTGGATGCGGCGAACCAAACAGAATTCGCTCCAGGAGCGATACTCTAAGTCACAGGGTAATGCTACCCACTGACACGCGTTATTACTGTAATGCACAGCTGGCCAATCTGCAACTTGGTTTTTGGAAAGGCAGAAACTTTGCGAATTGCACGCGACTGCGGTCCGAATTTATTGGCTTGACCACTCGCATGACTTGATCGGACAAGTTTTATCCTGTGCCTAAGCGAATTTCTGTGAATTAAGCACAGGCTTACTCAACTGTAATGGCAAATCGAGTGTATTTCTAATTGGTCATTGAATGTGCACTGGTAGTTGTTGCTGTCATGGCGACTACGCCCGAGGCGCCTTCAGGAAAGCATTGAACGCTTCGACGATCGAGGGGTCCCCGACGTTGTTGTCATCAGTGGCAGTTTTAAGTAGCTTTGCCTTGATACCCAACACATCCTTGCCTTCTTTTTGCAACTTTTCAAAGTGCAGTGGTTGCATCTTGGTGAAGACGTCTTCCATACCTTCCAAGCCCTTGTTATTCTGGATCAACCGCGCGACTGTGACGTCGTCGCGGTTTTTCGTCAAGGTGTTCAACATGGTCACTTCCGGGTTCACCTTGTTGGCTTTCGTCATGGTTTCAGTCCAAGCTTTCATCCTTGGGATGGTATTTCCCCACGAGTCGAGATGGTACCAACGGAACATTCGATCCGAGTAACCTTGCCACTGTTTGACACTAAGTTTTTGAATGCTGGATTTCACGCCCGTCTTGGCCATGGTCGACAACTTGGTAATGGCGCCGACAGTCGATTGGAAGGCTCCTCTCTCTTCTTCATCGTCGTCATATTCGTCCTTGACCTCACCTCGTAGAAATCTCTTTCCGTCGGTCTTGTCGTGTTCAGCAGCGACCAAACGACGGGAGTTGATCGAAGTCGCGGATGTCGCTATGGAAGAATCGATGCTCGACAAGAACACTGCAGCCACAAAAAGCAGTACGTAATGCAGTCGCATGGTTGGAGTTGGTCTTGGAGCTTGGAAACCAGTCGGTTCAGGGCAATTTGCGAAGTGAGGAAATTGAATTCTGCGCGACCGATTAATGTGTACATGTTATGGTTGCTTTTGAAGATCACAAGTAGGATGGGATGGATATGTGGAACCGTATAACAGGACTTTCCATCCCAAGAGAGTTGTGAATTGTTACTCATATGTCAGATTTCTTTGAGGTACGGTACGGTGCATGTACGATATTCAGATGGTGAGCTCGGCACTGATGGAACGCGCACGATGCTGCAAGAATTTAATGTTGTACAGACGTATTATTTTAATCATTAAAATAATTAACACGTGTAGAGTTGGCAGCCGGTACATGAGCCATGCATGTATCGTGTTTTCTCATTTTGGGCGCGCCTCGGAGCTACTAGTTCCCTTGGTTATGAGTGTTATGCAGCTCTAGGACCCTTGCTTCCTGTGCACATATTTGGATTGGTATTGGATGGAAGCGAAAGGCCTAATTTTTGCTTGCGGCGCTCAATGAGCGCATCCAAAGCCCAGACGGACTCGATACGTTCCCTGATTCCTGCTGTGCACCTACTACTGTATGAATAGCATTTAGAGTGCCTCGTTTTTCTTCGTCAATGCTTGTGAAGTGGATCGCTTACTTCAAGTGACTAAGTATTACCCGTAATATACGTTTCTCAGAAGAGATTCGAGATAGGAAGATGTCGAACGAAAATATGACGCTGGAGATGCCACGATTCTCTCGGTGAAATGTGCTCGGATGCTACGGCTCTGAACTGCCATCTTCAAGAAGAACAGATACGAAGATCGGTACACTTTTGCTGCTAGACGCTCCAGTTGGCCCTGGTGAGGGAATGATCGTCTTGGTTTTCGATCGTCTTTGACAATGTGGCGATAAAATCTCTTGAACTTGATTGGCTAGTCGGGGCATCGATCGTTTTTTTTTCTTTGAAGGGTCAAACGTGAACATGGCACCAGCGCCAGCAAACGAGATAGAGCTGACGTGTGGGGTGTACGGAGAAGCCACGACTGTCTCTGTGAAAGTGGCGCGAGATGCGAAGGTGGAAGAGCTCCAAAAACTAATTCTCAACGTAAACAGATACGAAGCTCGTTACACTTTTGCTGCCAGCGACTTGATGCTCCAGTTGGCACGGAAGAAGGACCAGTGGATGCCTGTAGATGAAAATATGATTTCACTTCTTCGTGGGTCTATTGATCGGTGATGATGCTGGGGCCGCTTAAACTGCCCAAGTATTTTGATCCAAAGCTCGACCTTGGAGACGAAGTTCTTCACGTGCTGGTGGAGCTGCCAGCCTCTCTAAGAGGGACCTGACTAGCATAGGCATCAGCAATATGCTAGCAGAACAAAAGCTTCAAGTTGTTGCTGAGCTCAAGAAAAATTGTCCGAAGCGCGGTCACCTGCCCGCGACTGGGGATTTCTTGGGTTTGATGACGTGGAATGACGCGGACTGCGGGCAGGTGAAGGACATCACAGCGATCAATGACATCGTGGGATTTACCGGCTCCAAGTTCTTGGTGCGGAAGGAGATCTTGTGCGTATTGCAGAATTTCAAACTTTTCAAGAGTGACTTTGATGGTGGCCAGCAGCCTCATAGGCAGTTTGTGCTTCTGGGGAGTCCAGGAATGGGCAATAGCTGCGTGCTGGCCTTGATCTGCTTTTATATCGCCGTGGAACTGAAGCTGCTAGTGCTGTGGCATCGATATCTTTCTGGAGGTAACATTATGCCTGTCACGCGTTTGTTCAGCGAAGGTTCCTACTACGAATGAATTGACGAATGTATGGCCGCGAATTGTGGTCGTGCCTTGACGGCTTGGACCAGAAAACCGTTAAAAAGTACTCCTTGGCGAATCGTTTTCGCTTGCTGGCAACTTCTGAGCTATACGATGTGAGTAGTGGTGCCTTTAAGTACGTGAAAATGTGCTTGATGCCGTACTGGGGCCAAGATGATCTAGTTAGACTGGGCCGTAAGATCTACGGGTTTGAGGACGAGAATATCATTGAACGATACTTTAAGTCAGGTGGAAGCCTTCGCCACTTTGTGGATGCTGACGCAAGGGCGCTCATATCGATATCTTTGAAAAAATTCAAACAACAGAGCACGCTCAAAGTCAACTTTCTCTGTTTGGATTCACATCGGACAGACAGATTGATCCTATCCGTATGCAGGGGGTACCGTATGTTAGGTACTGGGAGAATTATATCAATCCAACTTGCTGGAAAGTCGGCATTACCTCGTTGTTCGCCTTGAGGAGCCTAACCGATATGGTTCAACCCACGTTCTTCCAAAAGCTCATCGGGATTGCACAAGGGTTACAGGACGCCTGCCTAGATGGTATTGCGCTGGAAGCATACTTTCATTCCGTGATGCGCCATCATCGCCACAATTTGCTTCGCTTCAATTGCTTTACATATGACGATGTCGACCGAAAAGGAAAAATCCCCGAGTACTGGGGAGCCATCCAGAACGAAAGAATGGTTTGGTGGAATGTCCACTACATTTGCCAAGCGAACAGGTGAAAACATGGCCTCTTGCATTCAAGTGATGAACGAATGGGTTGCCAACCTCCTTTCTATGATGGACTACTGGATCCCTGCAACGAGTCTGTGCGAAACAATTGATGCAGTTGCCACATGGAGATTTCCGGGTGAGGAGAACGAACGCATTTGTCTCTTGCAATTGACGAAAGCCGCACACCACTCGTGCAGAGCAGACGTCTTGTGGCAGTTTGTCGAACCATTCGTGAATACGCGAAAAGTATGCTAAATTGTGCGTCTGCAACCGCAGGAGAATGACGAGGACGCAATTTTCGATTAGAGCCCGCTGTGGTCGACAATGAAGACACATTTCTCTGCTTGTTGCGACTTATCAGTTCAGTCGAGCGAGTCGAGTTCGAATTGAATCTCGCACAGATGATGGCATCCGAGTCGTCTCTTTTACTGCTGCCTGCTGTCAATCGGTAGGAGGTTCATCCTATTTTATGACAAATTTTCATGGTCGAGATCGCCCTGGCTGTTGTTTCGTCATTCTAATCGGCGTCTAAAGGTGACTGCGAGTCTTCAGCGCCGTCAAAGTCGTTCTTGTCGTTCTGTTCTCCCTCTGGAACCTTGGGGGTGTCGATTTCATCGTAGATATCGTCGTTTGTTCCCGACTTCGTGTCCTTAGCGACTTCTTTCTTATCTCCAGCCGAGTGCGTTCCGTTGATCAAGCTCTTGATCACTCCAGCCTGAGAGTTCTCTCCGACACACACAACCAGCATCTTGCCGAGGCCTTCCATGACTTTGGTACCGGACAGCAAAAAGGGGTTTTCACGATTGTTGGTGAGTAGATCCGACTCACCGGTCGTCGCACTCTCGTCCATCTTGAGCTCTTTCTCGTCGAACCCGCCGGTGCTCCATTTTGAATGACTTTAATTTTCTCGACTTCTTTCACGGCGTTCAGGGATCGGAACTGTTGTTCCTTTTGGTAGTGGTTGACAGCGGTGACAAGGGAGACCACCAGGACGGCGAGGATGATACAAGCACCTTCGACCCAGCCGGTCTGTTTGTGATCCCCCACGGTGGACGACAGCACGATTGACCCCCCGAGATGGTCAAGATGATGATCGTGAAATCCTGCAACGCGTCCCACATGAGTCGCTTGGACTCGGATGGAGGAATGTAGTTTTTGTCGAAATAGTCTTCTCGGTTGCGAAGGGCATCGGCATCTTTGGCATCCAAACCTTGGTGAAGGCTCATATGAAGTGCAGCAGCGACACCTTCCAATCTGCCGAGGCGCATGTGGTCGACCCGCACGAGTTTGAAATCCATCCTATTCGCAGTTCAACTCACATTTTCTCAAATGTGAATCCACTTCAGAAAAGTCGACTTTGGTTACAGTGTACACGAAAGCAAATAGATGGAGGAGAAGCTCTACAATCTTACCATCTTGATTGGAAGCTCGGCACAGTTGTGGCGTTGCTGGTGTTCGTGATCATTCATGTCCATTCGCTTCTCGATCGATACATTTGCTGTCGATGAAAAAAGGCTAGAACACCACTACCTGTGCAGCAGCTCTGGTTGCGCAGCTTTTCTTTAAAAAGAACCGTGCCCACACCCGAGTTGTGAAGGCCTTCATGAAGGGATTGGAAACCAAGGCTCCTCTCAAAGCTTAGAAAGCTAAGATAGTTTGCGCTTATCCAGCATTATCCGCTTCATTTCAATTTAACCAGTTGACACTTTGACGCTTTCCACCTCGACCACATAACGCAACCGCGCCTGTGCTTCCTGGTACACAACGAGTTCGTTGTATTCCGACAGTGCAGGCTTCACTAGCTCATAGCCCTTCGCGAGTGTCGTAGCACTGAATACGTTTCGGTAGAGCTTTGCTGAATAACTGTAGCCCGATCCAATTTCTGGTGTGATTGTCACCTTGATCGTTGCCTCACACTGGGCGACTACCAACAGGTCTCCTCCATCTCGACCTCTTTCCAGGCCTTCAGAAACCACATTTTCACGATCGATCAATTCAAGAGTGACTGTGCGTTTGTCAGAAGATATGACGAAGAGCTGGCGATCCGACTCACTCACGGCTTGAGTATCCCCTACAGCAAAGTTGGGATCCGCAACAAGTTTGGCCAGATAAGCTTGCGTTTCGTCCACCAGCTTCGGGTTGCGCTCAGTCCAATTGGACGGAATGGGATGCGGGTTAGTTTTGGCCCACGCACGACCAAATGAGAGCTCTTCTCCAAGCACCAACGTACGACCCAGCTGTGCTATAGCTCCACAATGCGGGGAAACGATTGTGCCTCGTGGGTCGGGAGTGTACTTGGCCAACACTCGCACGCTGTCCATCCCATCAAGTGGAAATGTTTTGCATCTCCGACTTATGTTCGTTGTCAGATCTGAGCAGTTTCCCATAGCCACTTCACAAAGCAACATGTAGTGTACTTCGCGTGCTTTCGCCGAGCTCTTGTCAGGTTTGCCGTCCTTACCCATAACAGGTAGAGCGTACGGCGCGTCACAATAGTGAAGACTCTTTTCAGCAACATTGGCGAAGTACAAGCCTTTGCCGTATGCGTAGCCATGGTGAGGAGCT
>AUWJ02017971.1:0-38183 GCA_000468175.2 Phytophthora cryptogea
AGGGTAAGCTAAGCCAGATTTTAGCACCCGTTTGGCTGATCAAACATTGTATAAATATTCGTTGCACAACGCCTAGGCGTTATAATCCAATAAATTGTGTTTTGTATTGGTGCTGCGCTATAGCGCCTAGGCGCAGTGTGCGGGGTAAGACGGTAGTATAATACATGTCTGTGGCTTTGTGTTTGTGTTTCGTTAGGGCAATACACGCCTTGTCCTAAGACAGACTCCAGATGGTCATATCTTTTGTTTTTGAGCGCAGAGAAATCATGATTTTGGACTAAAGTCGAAGACAAACATCTACAGTAGAGCAAAAGCTAATTCAACGTTCGATTAGTAAAGAGAAACTTTTTACATGACGACACAGCCGGTAGAATTCTTTTCGACTGGGCCAGTACGCACGAGGCTATCTTCGCTGATGTACGCCGACGTGTGGCTCTGACCGTTCGAGTCCCAGTCTAGTGCCACGCGGTAATAGCCATCATGGGAGCGATACTGCATTACCACTCCTGAGCCGAAAGGAGTCATCACGACATCACCACGAGAAGCTTTGATCTCCCCGATCACGCATGCGGGGTGCAAATATGCACGCGCTTCTGACGTAGTTAAGCCTAGTCGAAGCACCACCACATGGACGCCGTCCTCCTCGCGTACTTGTTCGAGCATGCCAGAACCATACACAGTGTCCACTGGCTGGCCCACTACGCCACGCATCGGTCGCTGAAGACTACTCACGCGGAAGTAACCGTGCATCGATGGTAAGTCCACAATGTAGATGTCATCGATTCGCCGGTGCAGTCGTACCGTGCCTTCGCCGAAGGGTGTCGTAACCAAAGAACCCGTCGGGAAGAGAGTTTTCGTGAGGTTTGAGTCCGCTTTGTCTTCCGCATCACTATTGTTTCCTGCAATCAGATAGCTGAAAGGGCTAACAAGTAGCTCCAACGTATTGCGCCTTACTCGAGTAGCAGCCAACGGGATATCCTTCGTACCAGACGCTTGAACATACGCAATAGCTCCCTTAAAATCAGGGTTAACCAAAATCACTTTCAAGCAACCGTGATACGGCTGATTCGTAGTCGTATCACCCAAGCCAAACACAGTTTCCAGTTGGCGCTTTGTACCAGCCTCACCATACGGCACAACAGTTTCCACTGCCTCCACTGTTGGAGTTGAAAAGCCATAACGGAACAACTGGAAAATGCCACCGCTACCTGGTGGTGCTACCACTTTCCCCTCCGTTACCTCCTTAGCGGTAAGAGAGGACACTTGCTCATCCTCTACAGTCGCGACTACGGGGTTAACGAAGTCTTTTGTAAGGTACGCCATTACATCGCACCCATCTGCAAGCGTCCAATCAGTTAATGCCACTTCGTAGACACCATCCACTGCACGATACCTTCGAACAACTCCCTCGCCGTACGCAGTAACAACACGGGACCCGGTCGGAACAGGACCTGGTATCGGTGAGATCGCAATCTTGGATCCCAACCCAAGCATCGAAAAGAAACTTCGCGGAGGGGAGACCGGACAAAGTTGCAAGTGGTGTTCTTGGACAAACACGCTAACCTGCGAGGCCATCTCGCCACTACGAGTTTTGGTTTCACTGCCGAAAAGCCGTAATTCATACACTCGATCTGCTTCACGAAAGTTAACCACAACGCCACGCCCGAAAGGAGAATCAACAACTACCGCCATAGCAAAGAGAGGTTTGATAGCAGACGCGCCGGGTACAAACGTGATCAGCTTTTTCGTAATAAAACCGATGCCGGAGCGCACTCCTGCAAACATACGAGGTGATGTCGATACGCCGGTAGCGTAGTTCTTCAGAAACTCGTCGTCCACGGGCAGTAGGGAGTCCGTGTTCAGATACGCTGTCATGTGCAGCATGTTCCGGTCACCAGGGATGGATACAGTGTAAATGTCATCTTCTGCACGGTAATGAAGAACACGGCCAATTCCAAACAGCGTTTTCACAAGAGCGTGCGACGCAAAGATGCGAACAGGAATAGGGCGATAAAACTTTACGTAGTTCAGCGAACTCGTGGATAGTGGAGAAATGTCCGTACTCACATACACGGTAAGGCTGTCTTCGGGGAAAAATGCGTGGACCCGTTTTAAGTTCGAGGCAGACGCCGGCCAGTCCGTCAGATCCACGTGGTAGATACCGTCAAGGCCGCGAAATTTCCGGACAATGCCACGCCCGAGTGGAGTACGAACAATGGAGTTCAGCTGCAGTCCTTGAGGCTTCAACACCAGCGGCGAAGGTCCATACTTCTTTGCTAGTAGTGTATTTGCTGCTGCAAGGTCTCGGTTAAGCAATAATCTAGCACGCTCACGGCTCTGCGGGGTGAGCCACGAGTGAATACTTTCAAACGACTGTCCAGCGTCATCACAAATTTTCTTCAGTCCGCCAAGACGGATTTTCTTCATGCGGAAGGCCTCGGCTGCAGCACCCACGTAGGTATCGAAAAAGACAATGTTCATCTTGCGCCAACGTTCCAGGTCCTCCTTTGAATGATAATTAAACATTTTCTCCAAAGGTTGCACGCGTTGGAAAAAGCCGGCCTCTAAAGCATCCGGGCCAAACTTCTCGACGATCAGCTCAGCTGCACGCACATCACCTTGACCATTATCCCCGACAAACACGTGCTTAAACTCTGGATAAAGCTGGTAGAATTCACAAAAGTTTTCAAACTTTTTCTGGGCCATGGGCTCCAAGTCACCTTGCCACATGAACGCCCGGCCAGACTTGAGGTTGCCCGCAAGCATCGTAGGCAGCGTGTGCATTCCCATCTTTTCGTGAAGGGCAGCAAATTTGGCGTACGATTTCTTCTCTGACACATCCTTGTATACGTGCGGTCTTGCTGAGAGAAACACGAGGTTACCTACACGCTCGTCGGTCCAATCATCAGGGCCAACAGTACCCATATCGAGCTCACGATAGAATGGAAGCACACCAGGGTACAGCGTGTGTCGAGGGTACCGCGTATCCAAACCTGCTGGATATCGTCCGCCTGAAGAGTACAAGGTATCATCAACATCACTCAGCACTTTGCGCCAAGCCTGTTGCTTGCGGCTTCGGCCACGCTTCGTTCCGAGGCGCATATGTGCAATTTGCACACTCGCTTCACGCTGAATATGGCTCAGAATGTCTGCTCGAATCGTCTGGTCACGAATGTCATTAAACACCAGCTTGTGCATACTGTGGAAATCGCCTTTTGCGTCTGTGTACGTCTTGAGGTTGCTCAGATCGTCGCCCTGTGTCTTCAAAATAATATTGCGCACCCACTTTTCAGCCATCGGGTGCGCGCTGATCTTCATAACCATTAGCGCGTCCAACAGTAGCGCGCGGGACATCACGGACAAGTCTGCTAGCCGCGTTGTGCACAGCAGGTCGAGAATCAGCGTGCGACTCTGGTCTTCGCGCACCTTGGAGTGGTCTTTGACCTTGTAGAAGAGCAGCGCTAGCCGAATGTGGTTCAAAATGTAATTGAGCTCGTCCTTCCCTGCCCCTGCGAGAATCCGAAAGATCTTGAGCTCACGCCTCTTGACCTCGGCCAGGTTGATCATGTTGTTGATGGTGCTAGGTAAATAATGGCGGTCGATACGGCCGACGCACTCCATCACGAGGTTCGTCTTCTCCTCCGCCGTGGCCTTGTACTTGAATAAATTATGGGAGAACTGTCTCGTGGCCTCCTTGAGTCTGGGTCGCCGACTGATCTCCTGTCTGTGCAGGAATCTGTCAAAAAAGTGCACGCTCATAGTGAAGCCGAAGACGAGCACGAGGCCGAGCGTGGAGTTCCACTGGCCCACAGCAAGGGGCGAGTCCTTAATGTAGACCACCGCGGCGCTGAACATGAAGGCGGTGCCGGTCCAGAAGCGGTTCTCGAACTCCTGCGCGTCGTGCCAGCGCCACTTGGACTCTGTGGACAAGTACAGGCCGATGACATACATGATGCCGATCCAGGACGCGCACAGCAGCGGCGCGTAGGCGAAGAAGGCCATGACCACGAGCGCCAGCAGCACGCCGAAGAAAATCATTCCCACGAGCACCAGCGCGCTATTGGCTGGCTCGCTCTTCTTCTTCCTCTTCCGTAGCGACGTCTTCAAGGCGGAAGAGCGCACGACCTGCGGAGACGCGGGCGTCGCGCGCAGCGACAGCGGGGAGGGCGACGCGGGCGGCGACGCCCAGTTCACCTGCTGCTGGGTCTGCATGGTAAAGGCCATGGGCGGCAGCGACAGCGAGGCTCGCAGACAGACACGCGCGCGTCTAAAGTTAGCGGTTCCGCGGTTATGTCGAGCGTCTCCTCGACGGATACGGGCGAGCGGAAGCGCTGAGCGGCTCGGCACGCGGGGCGAGGAACGAAGGCGGAGTGAGTGCGCCTTCTTCCGGGTATTCCGCAATGGTCCGTGTCGTCACAAGTGTGTGGCGTGACAGGCGATCCCTTGCGTCCCGGAATGAATAGTGCGGAACGAGAGCAGCCCTGCTCGCAACCGTCGACATTGCACCAGTCTTTGCGGAGCGCGGCTGCGACGGTTGAAGGCGGACTTCCACCAATCCCGAGCCGTCCCACTGTCCGCGCTTTTCAGCCAATCGGCCACATGCTAATCGCGAAGGAGCCGCATGACGCGCCGGGAAGGCGGGGGTGCGTGCATGCATGCCTCTGCTGCTGCAGGCTCGGCAGGGCAAGCTCGTCGGCACTCTCTTACATCGATGGCGCTGGCCTTCTGACTTGCAACTTGTAACGGTTCGTTTCCACATGGTGGAGACGGAATCTTCAGATCAGGAGTCAAGATGCCTTTTCGCGGATGTGGTTGGAGGCGCGCTGGCCTCAGGTTGGCCCGCCGGGCGCTATGACGCAGTTGCTAGCCAGCGCTTTTCGTCGCCGAACGGGAGCCGGCTAGTTCTACTGGCGCCAAGCAGCACTACACGGACATGCAAGACCTCGCAATCTCTGAGCGGAGACCGTGCTCTGGAGACGCCATCGCAACGCAGGACAAGTTCGTCGTTTCGCCAGTTGCTTCGAATTATCAACTGTTGGTATCTTATTCCAGGGGATCAACAATTGAGGCCCTCGTTGCCTACCCACCCCACCCTGCAGCGCTTTCAACGGCAGGCAACCTACTCCATCCATATGCAATGCTCAGCATCAGCATGAAGGCTGCGTTGGCGGAGCCCGGTGCGATACGGACCGAGCGTCACCGTCGACTCGCGATGACACTGTACCTTTCATATCGCATATGACATGCGCTCGCACAGTTCTCATTTCGCTGCGCGAATGGCTCGCTCCTTGGCGCAACCGGGACGACACATTGTATCACACCCGGACGCGTCGAGCACAAAACACTGGTAAAAGGCGAGCGATGTCGAGAGTGATGATGACCGATGGTGGCACACAGAGCAGTACAAAACCGAGAGATCGATACGAACCATACGGACCGAAGGCGCTTTGATTCTGACAGGTTCGCAGTACTTTTCGGCGCCGTACATCAAATTAAGAAGGAAGAGAGCTTCACGACGCTCAAAGGGTGGCTCGAAGACGTGGCATTAAATGGGGCGGCTAGAGGCTAAAGACCCTAATACGCCTGTTTCCTCGTGGAATCTGACACCACGCTCAAAGTTGCGACCATCGACAAGGACTACATATGAAGGACGTGCCTTACGAACGGGCACGTCGTTCTTTAAGGCGCGCTGAAGCATCCAGGGCGACTCGAGTGCCCCAGCTCATCTACGACAAGGTTGTGCTGCATCACGATCATCGCTTCTCGTCCAGGTCTTTTACGTGCGGGGCTTTGGCTTCGGCAATCTCGTTCGACCATTAAAAGCGTGAATGTTCTCGTCAGCAAGAAAACATGTTGGCAGTTAACAAGAACGAAGGTGACATCAAATCACTGCGTAAGGTCTTGCCTTTCAAAGCACTTGTACTTTGTTACTTTGTCACAAGTACCCTCTAATTTGGTCAGGGGAATCTGGAGCCATTGGTTGGCTGTGCAGAACCAGAACCGGAATCCCTCCCACACATCCACTGAAGCCGCCGCGAGCCAAAGATGGCGCCGAAGAAGGGGAAGAAGAACGCCAAGAAGGCCACCGCCGCGTCGGACGACCTCGATGACTTGCTGAACGAGTTCGCGCCCAACGAGGCCGCCAAGGAGCAGCCGAAGTCGCAACAGGAGGGAGGCGACGACTCGAAGCAGGAGAAGGAGTCGGACGTGGACGCAGCCGCCGCCGCGTACCTGGCGTCTCTGGGCGTGGCCCCCGCTGCTGGAGGAGAGAAGAAGGACGACAAGAAGAAGAAGAAGAAAGGAAAGAAGAAACCCAATGCGGACGCCAAGAAGGAGGACGACAAGAAGCCCATGTCGGCCGCTGCCAAGGCGCTAATGGAGCGTCAGGCGGCGCTCAAGGCTGAGCAGGAGCGTCTCGAACAGGAACGGCTCGAGCAGGAGCGTATTGCTCAGGAGGAGGAGGCCAAGCGCCTGGCGGAGATCGAACAAGAGGAGGAGGCCCGTCGCAAGAAGAAGGAGGCGCGTGCCGCCAAAATCGAGCGTCAGAAAAAGGAGGGTACGTACATGACGAAGGCGCAGAAGCAGAAGGCCGCCAAGGCGCAGGCTGCTCTGGAGGCCATGCAGCAAGCAGGACTCGTGCCGGACGCCGTTGGCGAGAAGAAGAAGGTGGTGTACTCGGACAACAAGAAGAAGAACAAGAAGACCAAGGAGCAGCCCAAGAAGGTTGAACCCAAGAAGGTCGAGCCCAAGAAGGAAGAGGAGGAGGAAGCGGACGACTGGGAGGCCGCGGAGGACGCTGCGCAGGAGCAGGAGGAAGAGGCTGAAGCACCCGACGCTTGGGATGATGAGGACTGGGAAACTAGCGACGTTGTCGCCTCGCTTGAGGACAAGCTGCAGGAGGTACATGAAGAGGCAGCAGCTGCTGACAGCGACAGCGAAGGAGACGAGGACCTGCTGGTGCTGGAGCAGAAGAAGGAGCAGGAGCGTCTGCGTCTTCAGGGTATTGCGTTGATGAAGCGCCAAGAAGAGCAGGCAGAACAGATGCGTGCTGAAGCTGAAGAGGAACACCAGCGCTCCAAGGCCAAGATGGAGGCCGACCGGAAGAAGAAGGAAGCGGCCGAGCGTCGTCGTGAGCGTGAGGATGCTGCGCGTGCTAACGTGTCCCTGGACAACCTTCGTTCGCCTATTTGTTGTATCATGGGCCACGTCGATACTGGTAAGACTAAGCTGCTTGACAATATTCGTAAGACGAAGGTGCAGGACGCCGAGGCTGGTGGTATTACGCAGCAGATTGGTGCGACGTTCTTCCCCGTGGACGCTATCAAGCAGAAGACGGCTCGCCTTGCCGAGACCATGAAGCTAGAGTACCGCCTGCCTGGTCTTCTCGTGATTGATACGCCTGGTCACGAGTCGTTTACAAACTTGCGTACCCGTGGTTCATCGCTGTGTGATATCGCCATTCTGGTGGTTGACATCATGCACGGTCTGGAGCCACAAACGTTGGAGTCGCTGCGTCTGCTGCGCCAAAAGAAGGCCCCTTTCGTCGTGGCGCTGAACAAGATCGATCGCTGCTACGGCTGGAAGACGATGCCTGACATGCCTGTTCAGGAGGCACTCAAGCACCAGAACGAGCACGTTATTCGCGAGTTTGAAGACCGCATGAAGGCTATTATCGTTGAGTTTGCCGAGCAGAAACTGAATGCCGAAGTATACTGGCGTAACAAGGATTTGGCGCGCACGGTCTCACTCATTCCTACCAGTGCTATCTCGGGTGAAGGTGTCCCGGATCTGTTGATGATGCTGACGCGTCTGACGCAGGAGCGCATGGCGAAGTCGCTGGCCTTTGTAGACATTCTGCAGTGTACAGTGCTGGAAGTGAAGGTTATCGAGGGTCTCGGTACGACGATTGATACGATTCTGGTGAACGGTACCCTTGAGGAAGGATCGACTATTGTCGTGTGTACTTTGGACGGGCCCGTTGTGACAACCATCCGATCGTTGCTGACCCCGCACCCGATGAAGGAAATTCGTGTGAAGGGCGAGTACCTTCACCACCAAAAGATGAAGGCCGCTATGGGTGTGAAGATTTGCGCGCAGGGCCTCGAGAAGGCGGTGGCTGGTACGCAGATTTACGTGGTTGGTCCCGATGACGACGTCGAGGAGCTGAAGGACTCAGTCATGTCTGACTTGACGAGCATTTTGGACTCGGTGAAGGCCACCCGCCGCGGTGTGATGGTACAGGCTTCGACCCTGGGTGCTTTGGAAGCACTTCTGGAGTTCTTGCGCACGTGTGACCCGCCCATTCCGGTGTCTTGCGTGAACATTGGACCCGTGCACAAGAAGGATGTGATGCGTGCTTCCGTGCAGCTGGAGCACCAGCCCGAGTTTGGGACGATTCTGGCGTTCGACGTGAAGGTCCACAGCGACGCCACAGAGCTGGCGTCGGAGCTCGGTGTGCGCATTTTCACGGCCGACATCATTTACCACCTGTTCGATCAGTTCACGGCGTACATGGACAACTTCCGTATGGCGCGTCGTGAGGAGTTCGCGGAGGTCGCTGTGTTCCCGTGTGTGCTGAAGATCCTGCCCAACTGCGTCTTCAACAAGAAGGACCCGATCATTCTCGGTGTCGACGTTGAAGAGGGCATCCTGAAGATCGGAACGCCCCTGGTGGTGCCTTCGGCCGGTGGCTTCCTGGTCGGCAAGGTGGGCTCCATCGAGCGCGAGCACAAGGAGGTGGACCGCGCCAAAAAGGGCGCGTCCGTAGCTGTGCGGATAGACAACGAGGGCAGCGTCATGTACGGCCGCCACTTCGATCACAATAACAAGCTGGTCTCGCGCCTCACGCGCCAGAGCATCGACGCGCTGAAGGAGAATTTCCGGGAAGACCTGCAGAAGGAGGACTGGCAGCTCGTCATCAAGCTCAAGAAGGTGTTCGATATCATTTAGAGTGAGCGCGTAACGCGCAGGAGACTCAGGACGGGAACGTTCTCGCCCAGAGGGTGTCTCCTTGCCGCGCGCGGTTGTAGTCCTCCAATATATACGATTTACCTCGTTTCGTCGACATGCCAGAGCTCCTCAGCTAGAAGTCAGCATCGTGTCGCCGACCGCGCTGGACTTCCGTCAGGTCGCGAGGCACGTCACGGTGAAATCAGCTCCGCCTTACCACACCGGAAGGGGCTGGCTGCACCAGGTTCTGCTGCACATTACCAATCGTCCTAAAGCTCTGGTGCTCCGTCTCGGAGCGCTCCTTTCTGGTAGGGGTGGTGCTGCCCACGATGCATTTTCTGCTGCTGGGTTCGGACGCATGTTGTGTCACGATGAGGCAGCACTTGGCATCAGTGTGTTGAGTTTTGCATCATGACGAAAGTCGTGGGCTCGTCCTCGTGGTTAACGCGAACTATAGCGGACATGAGCAACGCCCCTATACCAAGCTGATGATAACGAGCTCCGAGTTGAGGGCGGTGAGTCGTAGTCTCCTGCAGTAGGCCGCAACACGGAATACTAAGTCTCCTGCGGATCCAATATTGAAGTTGAACAGCTGGAGGTGCAGTCCAGCGGGGACAGCCCAATGTAGACTTGCGCAAGTCGCGGAGGAACCGCGAGTCCAGCGTGACTGGCCTTCCTCGCGCTACATGGAACGTCGGTGTACGTGGCGCAGGAGACGCTCGTCCTTTGTGTGGGTGTTTGTCGCCGGTCTGCAGCAGTCGCGATCCACGGCAGGCGTTCAAAACGGCGGCGCTGCTGCCTCACATCGCAATTGGATCTCCTCCGAGCAGCTCCGTCCCCACCCGCTCCTTCTCCATGATGCACAGAATGCGAGTGGCCCCCATGCAGCAGCTCAGTCACCCGACAGCAAGCGCCTCCAAGTCGAGTTCGCTCCGCGCCATGCGCGTGCCCAAATTCCTCCGCAGTCTCTACGACATCCTCCACTACGAAGACCAGTCGATCCTCACGTGGTCCAAGGACGGCACCTACTTCCAGATCTTCGACACCAAGCGCCTCGAGGTCTCCGTGCTCCCCAAGTACTTCAAGCACGGCAAGTTCGCGAGCTTTCAGCGCCAACTCAACAACTTTGGCTTCCGCAAATGGACCAAGACGCAGTCCAGCGTCTGCACCTTCAGCCACCACCACCTCGTACGCTGCCACCCGCAGCAGCTGGCCGAGTTCATCAGTCGTCGACCTGCTGCCAACGGCGTGCGATCCACCGACGCGTCGCCCACTGCCAGACGCAAACGCTCGTTCACGGAGCTCATGCGAGCTACTGACGTTGGTAATGCTGTCTCTGTCAAAACGATCAAACGGGAGATCGACAACTTCAACCGCGGCGTGAGTAGCGTGACAAGCCCCGCCACTGCTAAGGGTGCACCGCGCTGGGTGGTCGACCCGATGGGGTACTTGAAGGCCAACGAAGACGTCAATGGAACGCCCACCAGCGCTTCGTCCGAGCAAGCCTTTAATTTATCGGCGGAGGAGCTGCACGACATCATTCTACCCGTCCCCACGATGTCGGAGCGTCAGGATACCCGATCCATGGAGAAGGCTCTCGAGTTACGAATGCTCAACGAGTGTTTGGAACTAGGGACTGCAGGTACTTTGTATGCTGCCGCGAACCACGCCGGCGGGGAGCTCTTCCCGACACTTCCGTACGCGTGGGATAGCGACTCGTTTTTCGCTCCTGTTATCCGCACGCAGTTTGAGCAAGAGCGTGGGCCGTGGAGATTGCACTAGTCAAAGCACGACCAGCTAAGTTAGAGAGTTAAAAGCAACCAAAATGTGACGTTGAAATGTAGAGCAATTGTCTTTCACCCGGTCTTACACATTCATGGCATGGTGTGCAAGGTAGGCACTTCCTGAAAAGTATTGAAGGGAAGTGATCGGTTCAACAAGGCTATAAGAAATGTGTTGCCAAGAAAGAAGATCAAAGTGGCAAACTCCACTTCATGTTGTCTCGACCTTGTCGGCATTCTTCTTCAAGAATGAACAACACTTCGACTATCTTTCCTCGATTTGTTAGAAGAACTTGATGCAACATGACATTATTGACACTGCATCTAAGCCAGGCGCCACTTGCCTCTACCACAAAAATGGGATGATCGCTCGCCGACTTGCTGGGTACTCCTCGCGGAACTTGTCTTGGTACCATCGGTGGTTGCTTAACGCACGAGGCACTAGGTTCGTGGCGGTGTACATCACAAAGGACAGCCCCGCAGGCGACTGAGACAACAACGTCCAGCCTGTCCACTCCAATAGCTCACTCAAGTAGTTGGGCGACGACACGTACTGGAACAAGCCGCCGTGAGGGATCTTGTAGCCCGTCTCGCCAGGTTTGCGCAGGTTGATCAGCACGTGGTCCGAGTAAATGTTCATCGACAACCCGAAGACGAAAAGAGCGACTCCAGCGTAGAACGAAGGTCGAATGAACGCATTGTCTTCACTGTAGTCACCAAACTCACTCAGATACCTGGCATTGATGTACGCGTTGATCAGGTTGTAGAAATCTCCAGACAGCATCACAGTGAGTGGCATGCGCTTGTCCTTGTTGACACGGATGAGGAACGGGTAGATGTACGAGCGGTAAACGTAGTGACAACCCCATAGACTTGCTGCAATGAGAGGGGTCGTCTCAAAACGGTGATCACCCCACGAGTACACGATCGCGAACCAAATGGCCGACGGACTCTCCATCAGGACCCAACCAAGACGCGTATTCACTGTTGGCCCCCATCCAGGTCGAACGTGACGTCCGTATGGAGCAGTGATGAAGGTCGTCGCGATGTACGTCACCACTCCTAGCGCGAAAACGCCCTTGACGAGCCACTCGTGCAGTTCTTCCTCCGTCTCAATTCCAAGCATCTTGAATGGCAAAGGTATCCGCTAGGGTGTGGCCAATCAGCGAATGAACTTGACACCCTATGGTGTACCGTGAATCCTGCCTTCGCAGTGAGTGAGCACGACGGAACAGTGCTGTGCACTCCTCACTGAGGACCTCAGTGGTTCTTCTCACAGCTTCATTTATAAAACAACGGATCTGTCACCGGCATCATGTTAACGTTAGGAATCAACCTTCTACTTGCAGAAATCGACCTGGGACTTCATCGATGTCCCCACTGCTGGCAGCTTGCTACAGGACGAAACGATCTTGGTTAGCCGAACCAGTAAACACGAAGCAAACAGGGACTCGTGAGTACCGACACACTCCTCACTCTTGAGTTGTTCGCTGCACAGCGCTGGCGATACACCTGGACGGGGTCCGGTTTTCAGGGTCATGGAGATGCTTTATTCAAATAGGGGCACGTGGCGCGAAAGGGTCATTCACTTGCCGGTCCTCTCAGGTGTCGGCAACGCATCTACGAAACACTCGCTCTGTTGGAAGGTGATGAATCGACGTACTCGCTCACCACACACACACCCGTTAAATGCAATGTACCAAAACAACTATGCATCGTCTCGTCAAGACTCGCATCAAGCATCCGTTCTGTAGGATGCACCACGACTTCATCTTTATGCGTCCTTCATGTACGTGTCCATCTCGTTGTCGAGTTCCTCGGCCGTCTTGGTCGGAGCAGACTCTTTGCCACGGCCGCTGTAACAAAAAACACGTTTAGAATAACGCTCCAGCAAAGCAACAACGAATACTTCGTACCCTTCGTTAACTCTGTCGGCTTGACCACGTCCACGACGTCGGTTGCGACGGCCCTTCGACTGATCGTTTTCATTGTTTCCGCTGATAGAGGTACAATACAAATGTCAGACACCACGAACATTTTGTTCGTTTCTCAACAAGCGTTGAGCTTACCCAAACGAGACTTTGAACTTGACATCCTTGCCATCACGCTCAAGAGCCGTGCCGAAGAGTCCGTTGCGCACATTCTTGTCGGCGTCCAGCGTGATCTGCATGGGCTGACCGTCCAGAGTACGTCCTGCAGATCCATTCAAACAATCACCACAAATCAGTGCCTCGCGGACAGCGCTCCCTAGCAGGAAAACGACACAACGCACCATCGTATTGCTTGATGGCCTTGTCAGCGTCCGAGCGGCGAGCGAACCAGACGCGGGCAATGCCCTTGGATCGGCCAGAGCGGTCGTACACGATCTCGGCCTTGGACACCTTGCCCACCGTGCCGAAGAGCTCGCGCACTTCCTCCTCCAGGATGTCGAACTTGAGGTTCTTCACCAGGATCTTCGTACCGGGACTGGTCGCATCCTTGCCGCCAAGACGTGACAGGATGGAGGACGAGCCTATGCAGCAGGAGGGTCGTCAACGACGCGTCAGTTAATCTTCGTCGTGAGCCAGTAAGTGCAGCAGGATCCAAATCGCACCTCTCTTCTCGCCCTTGCCGGGTTTCTTGACGACCACGGAGCGCTTCTTGCCTCCGCGGTTGCCATGCTCGGGGACGTCATCC
Source organism: Phytophthora cryptogea (assembly GCA_000468175.2). Classification (NCBI taxonomy): domain Eukaryota; phylum Oomycota; class Peronosporomycetes; order Peronosporales; family Peronosporaceae; genus Phytophthora; species Phytophthora cryptogea. Next base: position 13,407 of record AUWJ02017971.1, read on the forward strand.
AGATCAATGTCCATGTCGTCGTCATCGCCGCCGCGCTTTGGAACACCAAGGGAGAAGCAGCAGGAGACAATTGCACGTGTGAATTCCTGCACCAACGTATCGTCCGTCCTCTTCGAACAGGCAGGCGCCATGTTCCCCGGTCTTCTGTCCGTTGCGGAGATGAGAGGGGAAGGGGAGGGGGGGGGGCAGCCATTCCGTAGCGAAAAGGAGCGGGAAAGAGAGGCAAAATAGACGAAAGCGGCCCTTCAGCTCCAGGCAACACTTACAGATCGAGAGTAGGGCTGGTTACGGTTGCGGTTGCGTCTGCTTCCACCGCTGCGGATAGGGCCAGGCGCGGCCTCCTTGTCCTTGTTGGCCCTGGCCGGACGCGAGGCCGGGTTGGTGGCCTTGGTTTTCTTGCGGGCGATGAGGTCGTCCAGACTCATGTCGAGGGACGCTAGGATGGACGACATCTTGGGTTTTAAGGGACGGGGATACACGGCGCTAAGGCTGGACACGGAGACACGAGGGAGGGAGCAGTCAGCATAGTGAACATGGACGCACAGGGGGCACCACAGGTAGCTCAAGAGAAGGCAGTGGTCGCACCTGTGGGTTTCTTGGAGTGAGCCACGAATCGCTGGAAAAAGAGACCTCGACCTTTTCTTAAAGTGCGATTTGGCATACTGAGCGCAAGTCGCTAGGGAGTGCAGTAGACCACATGTCCTAATGCATCTTCATACTGAAACCAAGATACGCGTAAATTACAGCGAAATATAACCAAACTGTGCAGTAAAAATACAGAAACCGCCAGAGCGCGATCTAAAGCGGCGGAGAAGCAGTAGACCATGATGAAGACGCTGCTGGGCGCTGCGCTGTGCGGCCTCGCGGCTGCGACGTCGGCCACTTCGGCCTTCACTTTGTTCCCCCACGTCCCTCTCGTCATGTGGTCCCAGCGCCCGTGCGTTTGTCTCTCTTCTTGTCTGTTAGTTCTCAATCTGTCGACTCTTGGATCTTACAGAACTTTGTTTGCTGGTGTCTCGCAGAATCTTCGCTGGGTCGAACATCTACCTAAGCTCCGAGTTGGATGCAACTGACGTGGCGTCCGTTGTGGGTCGTGTATTGACGCGCGATGCCAGCGCTGACAAGGAGGTTCGCTCCTTCGAGGTACAAGATTACAGACCGTTGCTAACTATTTTATTGCTTTTGTTAGGGAGTGCTGAGCTCTCAGACCTCGTCGTCTCAAGAGACAGAAGTAATGTGTTTGTTCCTGCTACCAACGTTGGGCTCAGAGGACGTGTCGAAGCTCGCGAGAGGAGCGGGTCAGGGTTCGTACGTGCAGGACGCCGTCCAGAGCTCCAAGTCGTCGGTGGTGATCCCTCACACGACGCGCTCCAAGCCGCTTCTTCCTGAGTTGGCGAGTGCCAGTCCGCACATCGTGGGCGCCCAGGATTTGGTTGTGTTTATTGCGTCGCAGGAGGGTCAAGCGCTCTTTTCAAACGGCAAGTCGGACCTGCTGGTCGTGCAGCTCCCTGAGGGAATGCTGCTTCCCGACGTCGACGCCGCAATTCAGGCTGCCTCCGCCAGCCTAAACGCAGCTACTGGTAGCAAGACGGATTTTGCGCTGACGGGTAATGACGCCGACTCGGTGGAGCTCCAGGACCCGCTCGCTCGTCGTCTTGCCTCTCAAGCCAAGGCGAAGACCAACTCTTCGGCGGAGGCTGCGATTCTGTGTGAAGCGGGCTACCTCGTTGGCTACACCGCGGCTGGCAAGGCCTTCTGCTTCTCGCACTACGTGAACATCACCCCGGACATCATGGCGGGTCTGCTCTTCGGCCTCCTGTTCATTTTTCTGGCGTACATCGGCCTGGGTGTACTGCACCAGATTCAGACGCCGCAAAGGTACCCGTCTCACGGTGCGCCCCGCGGCAAGGAGTTTTAAGGCGGCAGTTTGTGGCTCGTTCGAGCGGCAATCAGAGTACCAGCATCGCACGTAGGATGCGTGCACAATGAAAGTTTTATATTTGCCTCGACGGTCGATTCCATGGCGTCTCCAATTGCTGTCTCTATCATTATGTTACCGCTGCAGCACGCGGATATGCAGCGAGCAGCCTGTACAAGGTACGACGTCCACTCCGTCTTGCAGTTCGCCCTCTGTGATCTCGTACAGGTCTCCACAGCGACACTGGTGGGTGAAAAGCACTTCGTCGTCGTCTCCGCCCTCGCCCTCGCCCTGCAGCACTTCACGCTGCATATCAGCGACTGAGACCTCGTCGGACACCACGACCACCTCCTCTTCCCTCCTGCGCAGAAGCTCGTCCAGCTGCAGTTTGGCGTCGTACATTCGTCTCTTTTCCTCCGTGCCTAGCGTCTCGTACGCCTCCTGTACGCGCAGGAATCGCTGTTGATCGTCCTCCTTCTCCACTGCCTGCACTGAGCGCTTGTCTGGATGGTATTTCCTTGCCGCCTGGTGGTACGCGCGTCGGATGTCGTCGGCGCTGCAGCTCGTCTTGACGCCCAACACGTCGTAGAAGGACGTCATGCCAGTCCACCTCTATTGCCGAAATAGTATTGCCGAGGAAGGTGGCATCCAATCACGCCTGATTACCACACTTGTGTGGTCCACACCTGAGCGTGGAACGCCACAAGGAACGGGCAAAGAACGGACAAAGAACTGATGAGCCCTACCCCCGCGTGAGTGATGGTGTTCTGCACAAGTCTCAGCATGCAGAGCCCATTGCCCAAGAACCGCGAGGCCCGCCGTCGTCCTCGCCTTCTTCTTCTTCTCTTTCCCTCGCTCTTGTAGTCGCTAGACGCGCGTGATCCGTCGCGTCGTGAAGCTGGCGCGTCTCCTCCTTGTACCCGATGGAGCTGCAATGGTGCGTCCTTCTCTCTGTCACTTCGTATTGAAGTTGCTCACTTATACGCTACTGTACTGTATTGACTGTATTGATTGCCTACAGAGCCTTCCTACGAACGGCGGGACTGATCAAGACGCAGTGTCTTCCCTCCCCGCGCTCTCGTTTCCGTCAACGTCGCCGCCTTCCTACTCCATTTCCCGCTCTCAGATCGTCGTCTCAGCCCATGGACATTCTCGCAAACGCAGTCACAGTGGGGACGCGCCTCCGCTGCCGTCCATCAGCTCGTCTCGCATTGCGTTCGCACCTCCGCGTGTGTCGTTCTCCTCGCCGCAGTCTTCTTTCAGCCAACCCCCACCCACCAGCTCAACAGCAGCAGCAGTGGCGTCTCTCAGATGCCAACTTCCAGTCCCACCAGCAGCCAAGCGGCTGCGTCGTGAACCACTGAGCCCCACGTCCGTGGGAGAAGTGTCGGATGCCAAGAAATTGCCTCCGGTAAAGTCTGCTACGGCTACGACGCCTGGGGCTGCTCAGATGCAGTCGATACTTCGTGGACTACAGCATCTATCGACGTGCAGCACCAGTGGATGCGCGAACCCGCTCTGTGTGTCAACGCGCACTTTTGTGGACAAAGTGAAAGTCCATCGGGTAGCTATGGCAGGCAAAGCGACGCACGATGCAAATAAATGCGGCGCGTGTAAGCTTTGGGGGGCTATTGTGCGGGCGCACGCCCCCACGTGCTCTGCGAGAGCTACATGCCTCGTGCCTGGTTGCTCTCCGCAGTCATGAATGGAGGAATCTGTGATTGAAGCAGAAGGACGAAGACATGAAGCATGGTGTATACATTTTTTCTAACTTAAACATGTTATTTTTTGGTGAGATTTTGCAGCCCAGGTGCTCTCGCTAATTATGGCGGGCGGTTGGTGGCTTTGACGTGATGTGCAGCAGGAGGAGACCAACATCCAGTTTGCAACTGACCAAGGCAATGGTGCTAAAATTCTGTACTCCTCCGTGGATGGACGACCCTCCTGTTGCTGCTGCAGCACCTTCAAGCAATCACGACTCAGAGGACGAACATTCTACGATTGAAGAAAGACAGTCTCGTGTGGAGCGAACTTGGGATGACCTGTTGGTTGCCGCTTTTCGAGCTAAGCAAAGCGAAGACGCCAATAGGTGGGAGAAGGAGTTCAGTGTATTTTTCGACGACAGCAAGCCGGTGGGTCTCGGCTTCCAACCTGCTGCAAAATGCAACAAGTTTAGCCTGGTTCCCGCCGAAAGCTATGCTTGTGTCGTCCGGGATGTGGCCCCAGTGGGGCTCGCAGCCGACTACAACGCTCGTTGTCGTGCCGCAGGTGACTATTCCCGGATCATTGTGGACAAGTTGCGCGTGCGTATGGTGAACGGCCATGACGTAGCCAACATTATCTACGCTGATGTCCTCCAGATGTGAGTACCGTGCTGCATGCATCTTACCGCTGTGGCTAGGATTATAATGTTGTGTTCTGGGGCTTTTTCTTGCTGTTAGGATGCGAGATGCGAAGCCCGCATTGACACTGACACTTGCTGACATTAGTTCGGGACTCGTGAGCAATGGACTGGACGAGCGATCGAAAAGTCTTGGAAGTCTTGCTCCCACGAAACAGGCTCGGCGCAGGAGTAGTCTATCGATGGGTCCAGGGAAACCAAACTCTCGACGCAATAGTGTCGAGATTAAAACCGATTGTCTTCAGCTCCCCGAGACGGCAAACGAAGAAAACGGTTCCGACGTGCTGGTGAGCAACCTGAAGACAGAGTATCTAGAAGTGAGCCAGCAGCTTAGTGCGGTTAGAGATCAATTGAATGCCTCGCAGCAGGAGCGCGCTGAAGCTGTGAAAAGAGAGCAAGAAGTAGCAGCGCGCCAACTGGAATCCCTTTTGCAGGAGACGCGCAAAGTACAGCGAGAGCGTGATGACATGGTAGCGGTCAATAAACTTCTGCTAAGGCACAAGCGAGCGTCCGCAAACACTCAGGCTGAATTAGCAGCGGTGAAAGAAGAGCAAGTACAGCTTCAACGCAACCAGGAGGAGCTGGAGCAAACACTGCAAGACCTTCAGGCCCAGCTTGCAGAGCAGACTGCCGCAACAGATGAGAGTAAAGAGCAGGTGAACCAGCTTCGACACGATAAGGAAATGTTGGCTCTTCAATGGCAGGAACTGCAGGAGGAGCACCGAGATACACAGAAGCAAGTCGATGAGCTGCACGACCGACTGGTTGACGCTCAACGAGCTCACCGAGCAGTGGAGGTCGTACTTGCTGCGCTTCGAACTGCACATGCAGCCAAGACGCAACAGGTACGAGAGCTGAAGGCTGCGCTGGAAGCCGCCAACTTGCGCGCTATCGCTGCACCGCCACAGGAGGAGACTCGTCCTACTAGTGCTGAAATTCCGGTAGCTGTTCAGCCAGTCCAATCGACATCGACATTACCACGCCCAGCTCAAGCGAATGCAGTGGCATCGACAGTACCGCTGCTTGATCGATTGAAGGATACCAGCATTGACTTGAACCAAAACCGTGAGGAACTCCTGGCAGAGTTTTCGTGTCACGAGCAGCAGCTACAGCAACTCCAGGAGCAAGTGCGCGCGTTAGAGTTGGTTAACTCGACGAGCAAGCAATTGCTTGCTTCACTCCATGAGAATTTGCGGGAAGCCCAAAACCGTGAGCGGGGCATGCGCAGCGAGTTTAGTACTGAGCTTGAGGTCGTCCGCAAGAAGGTGGAGCAGGAGGCTCAAGTCACGCAGTCCGATCTGAAGCGCCAGATACGTGAACTCGAGCAGCGCTGCGAGAACGAGCGCTCGGATAAGTGCCGCCTGCAAGCAACAGTTGATGAGTTAGAAAGCGCCGGTAAATCTCGCGCGGCAGCACAAGCTAAGGAACAAGAATTTCTGGCTCAGTTCAAGCGTCAACTTGAGAGCGGTATTGTGGTGACCAAATTTGGAGCGCGCGGTGTGCCTCATCAGCGTGTCGTGTACTCGGATGCTCAATGCCACTGGCTGTCGTGGCGCTCGCCTGCGGCCTCAGTCACTCATGGTTCGCTGATGCAGCCAAAACCTGACGCTAAAGCAGATACATGCGACCTAGTGGAGGTGATGTCCGGCGCCACAACGGAACAATTTGCGCGTCAGCGACCTGATGCACCTGCACGCTGCTTTTCGCTCGTATTCGTGCACCCATGCCGTACTTTGGATTTGCAGGCAGACACTGCCGCGCAGTGCCAGCAATACCTGCGAGGTTTTCGTTTGCTGCAGGAGGAAGCCGCATTCAAGCGCCGCTAGTTATCTGTTGCGACTTAAAAGTTACTTGCTTCTGATCAAAATCTGAAATTTCACCACCGCACAACACACGAATACCTCTTTGCCTTTTTCTATTTGTTTTGCTTCCCTCTCAGCAATGCAGCAGGAGGTTGCGCTTAAAAGTCTCGCCGTGATTTAGGCGGATGGAAATCTGGCCGATGTGTTGGGCGGGGATACACTTACTCGCTCAGTCCTTCCTTAATACCGGCAACAACCTGCTGGTACTGCGGGAATTTAGGGATGTCTCCCGAGTACACAAGGCTGGGTGGGTTCTGCATGGCCTCCTTCACCACACGCTGGATGTCCGCCGCTGTTACCTGGTCAATCTTGGCGCACACAGATTCGGGCGTCTCCCGCTCGCCGTACGTGAGCAATTGGCGACCAATGTCTTCGTACAGGATCATTCGGGACTCGAGGTTCATAAGCACAGACGACTTGAGCTGGTTCTTGGCACGCGCAAGCTCAATGGCGTCAACGGGTCGGTTGGCGACACTGAGCATCTGGTTGCACAACAGCGCCACGAGGTTGCTAGTGTGCGACGGGATGCAAGCGCCGTAGATACCCAACAGACCCACGTCTGCGTGGATAGAAGAGAACGCGAAGGCAGATTCTACCCAGTAGAAACGGTTGAGCACACTCGTGTACAATCGCGAGTACATGCCCTTGCCAGGTCCACCCGCGGAGAAGCTGTCACCTCCGCCCAGTAGCGTGTGCAGCACGCAAATCGGCACCAGGTCCTCGTGATGCCAGCCACCCGTGGGGAACGCCAATGCCGCGTACGAGAACTCGGAATCCGGGTTCGGGAGCGGGTACAGTCCGCCCGTGTAGATCACCGGCTCCAGCGTCTCAGGGTTCGATGGCGTCGCCATGGGCGAGTCAGCCGGAGCGACGGGCACGTTCGCAAAGAACTTCTCCGCGAACTTAACGAGACGCGCGTGGTCGACACCGGAGCCAGCCAGCACAATTTTCTGAGCGACAAAGTGCTTTTCACGGAACTTCTTGACCTTCTCCACAGTCAACGCGTCGATCTTATCCAGCGGACACTGCAGCGGTCGTCCCAGAGACGTATCAGCTCCGTAAGCTGCGGCGTGGATGAACTCTTGCAGCATCGCAGGCGGGTTCTCCATCAGATCTTCCGTCTGGATGCGCATGATGGCCTTGATACCTTCCATCTCCTCTGGGACCAAATCCACATTGAGGATGGCATCTGCCAGCAGCTCCAGCCCCTTCTCCACGTTGTCACGCAGCAGGTCGATGGTGTAAATGATCTGTTCACGACCACAAGAGGACGTGGTGAGGGCGCCAATGTCCTCAATCTCGTGCACCAATTGGGCGTGAGAACGAGACGTGGTGCTCTTGAAGCCGAGATGCTCCAGCAAGTGACTCACGCCCACACTGTCGTCGTCTTCAAAGCGACTGCCAGCGTCAATGAAGATCCCGAGCGTGGCAGCTTGGCCGTACGTCTCCTGGGAGATGACGCGCAGTCCCGACTTTAGCACCGAGATCTCCGTCTGTGGGGGTTTCAATTGACTCGCAGGTTTGAGCGTGGGAAGTCCTGGCAGTTCCTGTTCCAGAGACAATTGGGGCTTCGTGTCCACAGGAACTTCAGGGCGGAGAATGTCCTTGGGGTCCGCTGGATGCTGCGCCTGCGAGAAGGCGCGGCGCGACTGCGTGAGCGTCTGCAGCGGCGTCAGGCGACTGCGCGTGGAGCGGCCGACGGCCACTTGCGCCGCGCGTCGCAGCGTCTGAAGACTGCGCAGCGACACCATCACTCTCGAAGCTATTGGGATAATGGGCGACGCTCGTCCGACCTCAGAATGATGAAACTGGTGTGGCATACACCAGTCCGATACTAGTGTGGTGTACATCAATGTACCGTTTCAGTAGGCACACATCACTCTCATCATTCCCTCCAGCCATTACCTGAAGCGCAGTATGGCAGGCAAGCGCAAGAAGACCCACTGGGCTGTGCGCCGCAAGAACAAACAGGCGCGACGCGAGGGCGACGAGCAGGAGCAGCCGCAGGACGCAGACTCGCGTGTGGACCACCGCGCCGACCGCTCCGAGAGCGTCCATCCTGGCTCCTACGCGGCGCAGCGTCCGCCGTCAACTGCTGCGACTTCCTCTGCGTCTCTTCCTACCAAGCGCCGCTATGGTCTGTGGGTGGCCTTCTGCGGCAAGAACTACAGTGGGATGCAGATGAACGAAGGCGTCAAAACCATCGAAGCGGAGCTGGAACGCGCGCTGTTCGAGGCCGGAGGAATCGCCGAGTCCAACTACGGATTCCTGCAGAAGGTTTGTGGATCTGGGCATTTTTGTGGTTGGTATTGTGATATTTACAGGGCTTTTTTAATGATGCAGATTGGGTGGAGTCGTGCGGCTCGGACGGACAAGGGCGTGCATGCAGCAGGACAATTGCTGACAGCCAAACTCCATGTAGGGGACGACGTCGAAGGATTCGTGGCCAAGGTGAACGCTGCACTGCCGGAGGATATACGGGTGATGCAGATGGTTACGGTCACCAAGAACTTCAACGCCAAAATGACCTGCGACCAGCGGACGTATGAGTACCTGGCCCCGACCTTCATCTTTGCCAAGCGTGCCCGTGCTGCTGCTAAGGAGTCGGAGGAGAAGCAGGCAACTGCGGCAGAAGATGCCTCGCTGTGGCCGGCAGACTTGCGTGACTCGGAAGAGGGCTTTGACGACAACATGGTGATTGACAACACGACGCTGGAGGCACACAAGGCATTCCGACTGAAGGACGAAACGTTGGAGCAGCTTAACACAACGTTGAAGTTGTACGTAGGCACGCACAACTTCCACAACTTCACGTCCAAGATGGAGCCTTCAAATCCTCAAGCGAAGCGCTTTATCATTTCGTTTGAGGCTGACCGCCCGTTTGTGCAAAACGACATGGAGTGGGTGCGTCTGCGTGTTGTCGGCCAGAGTTTCTTACTGCACCATATCCGCAAGATGATTGGCACTGCTGTGGAGGTTGTCGCGGGTGTTACCGACCCGTCAACGATCGAACGCGCCATGGAGCTGACAAAGATGGACTTGCCCAAAGCACCCAGTGTGGGATTGTACCTGGCGCAGGCTCACTTCGAGGTGTACAACATGAAGATGGAAGAGTCCATCCAGACGTCGCACCCACCGCTTGATTTGAAGGACCCTGCGGTTGCCGCCGCCGTTGAAAAGTTCAAGCGCGATTTTATCTTTGATCACATCATGAAGCACGAAGAACGCACACGCACTTATGCCAGATGGTTGCGTACGATGCAGGTTTTGCCCTTCGACTATGTCGCAAAGCCATACGTCGAGTGGAAAAAGGAGAAAGAGGAGGAAGCAACTCGCACTGATCGTGACGGTAGACGCGAGTTGGCTAAGGCCGCGCGTGCACAGGTCGCCGCCGCTCAAGCTGCCAATGTAACGGAGATGCCTGCAGCAGAAACTGTGAAGTCGGAGGATACACCTGCTTCCAGCTGAGACTTCAATGGTGGAAGCTGTTGTGCTTTCTTCACGACGCTATCGTTTCCCACCAACCGGTACGCTCTGGAGCTGCAGTCATCTTTTGAGCCAAGTGCTCAATTTTAACGGCCCCATCGTGTCAATAATACTAACGACGGTGCTACGAAACCATCTGCATATTTTTAGGGAGCTTAACTGCTTGCAATGCGTGCCTTTTGTTGTTAAGGCCCGATCACAGCTCGGCTTTTGGACCGTGTGGAGGTGTGCTGGGCTACAGGGGTTCACGGGCAACATTGGTGGCGTCTTACTTATTCTCGGGCTATTTGTCGCGCTAACCGAGTGGAACCAAGTAAATTGTCATGGGAGGTTCTGGTACACCCATGGAGTTATCCGAGACAGCACTGAGGCTGTCCAAGGTAATCGAGCGTGAAGCCAAGCGCAGGTCGGCATTGCATAGCTCCAGACTTTTTCATCTTCAAGCCCACCTTCCATCGTTCTCACGCCCAAAAGCCGACAAGGGCTCCAAAAGTCAGTTTAGCCAGCGGAGTCAACGAAGCCGAAGGTCTGCTGCGTCAGTCACGCCTACACCCGAGGAAGACTCTGCGATGGCAGAGGAAGATAATTTTCAGCGCTTGTCACAAGTACCAGTTCCCGATCTTACCACGGACGCGAAGGGAGCCCAAATGCGTCAAGGTTCTACTACAGCTCGAACAGGTTCCACTACAGCTCGAACAGACTCCCAGCCGCAGTTGGATGATCCTGACGAAGCTCAGGGCTGTATGCAAAAAGTGTGGGTTTTCTTTGAGGACCCGCAGTCGTCAACATCGGCGTACTATTTCTCGCTGGGGATCTACGGATTCATCATAATTTCCACTTTCGTCTTCGTTGCAGAAACAGAAGCAGCTTTCGACCCATATATGACTGTGCTCACTCATCTGGAAGCGATATGTGCTGGTGTTTTTTCGTTTGAGCTAATTGGTCGTCTCCTTGTGTGCCCAAGCAAGTTGGCCTTCCTTCGTGGTACGTTTATAAAATATAAATTGTTGCTCATGGTATGAGTCCGAATGAATTCTGACAGAACCACGTTTTTTTCTCTCAGACTACTCGAACTGGGTGGACTTTGTTGCTGTATTCCCGTTCTATCTGGAGTCCCTGTTGGCGGTGGACAATGCTGGGTCATTTGGTGCCATCCGAATTGTTCGACTCACGCGTGTTGTTCGCGTTTTGAAGATGTCGCGTTACTCTTCGGCAATTCAAGTCTTCACGCAAGCGATATCAATCAGTATCAAACCGCTGACAATGCTGGTCTTCCTGATGTCTATCGCCATGATCATTTTTTCATCAGCCATATATTTCGCCGAATTTACAAGCGACGGCTGCCGCGCTGACGGATGGATGGGAGATTGTGATGTGGACTCCTCGGGGTATGTGAATTCCACTGATGTAAAGTTCTCCGTATCTACAGCTGCGGCAGTAGCCGCTGTGTCAACAAGTGATAGCTGTGTGTGCGTGGATCCGAACCCCTACCAAGGCATCGCAACGTCCTTTTGGTGGTGCATCGTGACGATGTCCACAGTGGGTTATGGCGATATGACGCCAGTCACGTGGACTGGAAAAGTGGTAGGGTGCTGCACTGTCCTAACCGGTATGCTCGTGCTCGCGCTGCCGATCACTGTCATCGGAACCAATTTTCAGAAAGTGATGAAATCGGTCATGCATGAGACCATGAAGAGCAACGTGGATTTCCTCAAAGGAAAGCGCATGATCTGCCGCAATGAGATCGAAGGTATCCTGGAGCGATTCCACGCTGTCACTGAAGGGATCCATCTCGATATCGATGACGTTATTAACGTGTACGATACAGACAACAGCGGTATGCTTGAGGACGATGAATTGGCAAAATTTCGCAACGACCTCGAGGTTTTGCAGAACCGTGCTTTTATGAACCAGATTGTTGTGCCTAGTGGTGGTCTGCATCAACACCGAACTTCCTCGATGTCAAGGCATCGCTCGGGTGCCATAACCGCTGCCCCATCGCCAACAGCATTACTCTTGCAGAACAAAGCCTCACGCATCGACAGCTTTGGACACAGAAAATCAACCGAAACATTAGCATTACGACCGACGCCAACACTTGTTGGACTCGGTGCCCCCGATTCAATATCGTCCGACCATACTACTGCTTCCGTCACTTTGCCTCAAAATGGACCTAGTGTCGATGCTACAATAACGCGCACCGGGCTCCCTCCCAGTCGAGAGCCAAAACCAAACAATACCCCTTATGTGATGGAGGACAACGAGTTATTACTTCGACTACTCGACATGCAAGAAAGTTTCCAAGAGCGCCTTCTTGAGACAGAGCAACGGCTCGAGGCAAAGCTCAACAATTTAACCAAAATCCTCATGCGTCTTGAAGGCATGATGGAGCTCGATGACTAACACGAAACATACTACGCATATTTATTACTAAAGTAGTAGTAAAACACCAAGTACCAAACGATGGTCATTTCTACATTTCCACTACTGCAGTATTTCGCTGCTGAGTATCGTGTTGAAGCTTTACTTATTATTTGTGAGTGCGTTTGGAACGTCTGCAAAGCCCATACTTCCTTTTGGAACTAACAATTCCATGAAGAGCTCAAACGTGTCTTCCCAGACATCCATTGTTTCTCGAGAAGCCCCACGAAGAGCTCGTTTCAACTGCGCACTTCCGCGTCTCAACTTGCTATCGTCGCTCAAAATGTTTTCAGTTTTCCTTGACAATGACGGCACCCCAATATCTTCGTCATCTTCATCACTGTCATCCGTATTACTATTATTGCTGTCATCTTCTTCCTCGTTGTCATCAGTACTATTGAACCAGTCTGGTACAAACTCGGATGAGCTCTTATTTTGGTGTACAGCAAGCTGCGCAGTAGCCAGCACCAAACTAAAGTATGGGTGGGACCGAAGTACGTTAAGTAAATGATCCGAGTTCAATACGAAGAGATCGCAAGCTCGGACGGTCGTCACGGTCGTAAGACTCACGGAATGGCCTAGTAGACCGATTTCTCCAAAGTAGTCGCCACCGCGAAAGCAACTACCCGGATACATTGCTGAATTCGACACGCTCTTTGACAGAAGATAACCACGAACAACGAAGTACATGGCCTTGCAAACACTACCTTCCACAATGACATTTTCGTCCCGTGGGTATCCCTCAAAATTCAGGCACTTTGCGATCGCATACGTAAGATTTCCCAAGTGAAGCTTCACACCAGCATCAGGTGATTCAGTTTTTTCACCCTCGGCTTCTGCCTTGTTAACTTCAGCGTCGCCCCCAACCGATTCATCTACTTCATCACGAAGAAGCGGCTTGAACATGCGATATACAAACAAGCTCAGTGGCTGCTTCGCAATGGCTAGAATTCCTTCAGTGCGTACACTAGCCGGAAGGTCTTCGAAAACAAGTTGGTAGTCGACACCAGCATGAGAGGACCACCACGACGTGAGGAAATTATCTGCTCGCCGCTTTAAAGTCTGACTGACTTTCCAGCGTGCAAGAAATCCTTCAACGACCAAGTGATTCTTGCGGAACTGCACCTCGTTGTCAATGTACAGCAGAAACACGTTGGCCATCTCAGCGATCATGAGAGCCATGACAAGCTGACCGACAAAGGAGATGACAATGGCGAATGCGAAATTGAGTTGCGACGCAGGTACAAAAGTCCTGCTCTTCTTCACAAACGCAGTAACAGCGAACGACAAGCCCCGAAAAAGCCTCAGCATGAGCAATTCAGGCGAAGGATCATTGGCATCATCGGCATCAAGAGCAGTTGAGGGCAGCCAATTCTGCCATTCCGTACCAAACCCATCGTAGATTGACACGGCAAAGTAGGCACATGACGTCCAAAACATTGCCAAGAGATACAGCAACCAAAGCGTTTGTGCTCGATTCACTTCGTAGGCTACGCTTCGGCGTGTGATTTCGTTCCGGTAGTACACGAGGTTAGCAACTTTCAAGCAACGATTCAAGCGCAACCACTTGCACAGAGATGCACGATCGAGACCTGTCACAAAACTTATCGCAAAGTGATCGAATGGAAACGTGGCAGCTAAATCGATAGCGAGGCGTTCGCGTTTGTAGCCCACTAGTTGGTCTTGCTCGTACAATTCCATCGCAGCTTGGTTAGTACGCATGTGGAATTGAAACCAGATATCGACCCAAAAAACAACTTCACATAGTGCTTCAATTGCCCGCAGGCACACAGGAATCACGTTCCATCGGTCCAAAGAATCATACGTAAGGCGGTAAGGTACCATTACAGCTACGAACACTGTACAAATCGACACCAGTCGCATCCACTGTAGGTAAAATGGACTCTGAATCTCCGCTCCATGAGCAAGTTGCTTAGCTACAGCCTTTGAAGAGCGTATCGCTGGAACGACCCAACGCACAACAATTGCTGCGGCACTGACCTTGCGCCATTGCTGAATCATCCAAAACTTAAAACGTCGAGGAGCATCATCCGATGGGTTTGTTCCTTTACGGTGACTGAGAAGTAGCTGCTCGATACTTTCTGCTCGTGCATTTACTAGATCCATGCGTGATGCAGTTCGTTTGAGTCCACGACGACGAGATAATATTCCAGTTTCAGGAGCTTGAGCTTCAAACGCAAGTCGTTGCAGTCGCTGTTGCTGTTGCTGGATTTTAACGATTCGTAAAACTTTTTGCTGCCATTCAGGGTAGCGAACGAACACAAGCTCGAGAGAATGCCGTGAAAGTTTGTACAGAATACACGAAGTGTTGGCCTTCACGAATGCATTGCGTGGGGTATTGGTGAACAGTGCGGCCTCACCGAAGTAGCTACCTGCTGTGATCTCATTCACTTTATGGAGACCAGTTGAGCTCACACGTGCACCAGAAGCTGACGTTGGGTAGACAACTGTAGAATTGTTTGCAGCTCCAGCATTTGCTAACAGAGGGACATAAATGTCCAGTACACCGGTGTAAATGAAAAACATTTCGCTGCCTTCTTCTCCAAAGTGGCATATGAATTCGTCTTTGACATAAAGAACTTGCGTGAAAAGAGACACAAGCATGCGTGTGACGGAGTCTTCCATACCAACGAGAAATGCCACCTTTACTATCATCGGCTGCAGCTGAAACATTCGCATATCTATCACAAGTGACGGTGGTAGAACTCGTTCGAGTACATGTTCCTGTGTGATGGAATGAAAGCGCTTGAAGAAAAAATACTTCTTGAATTTTTCTTCAACGCTTGGAGGCAAGTCAAAGTGGCGCAGGAGCTGACGCAGTGAACTCAGTTTCGCGACAAAGTGTCGATTTTCAGAGTCCTGTAGCTCAATCACATCCGAAATATGTCCAACAACATACGCAAACAGAAAGAAGCCCGTCGTCATCGTGACGACACTGAAGATGCATTCCCCGACTGTCTTTGGTAGTTCTCCTTGGCTCGAATTTGACATTAGGCCATAGGCCCAGAAAATGGATGCCAAGTACTGGAGTCCACGAGCTGCAAATTCTAGTGACTCGTACGGGCCCCACATCGAAGCCCCGAAGGATGGCGCCCAATCATCAGGACCGCTCATAACAATATGAACACCAGATTTGTGTGCCGCAAAGTCAAACCACACGCAACCAAACATGTGCGAGGCGAGAAACGAATAGTACACGAGTCTGAGAAGCCGAAGTTCCGTCGTGAGCTTAACGTATTTTGTTTCGAGCGTGCGAAATTGGCTGGAGGCCTTGAAGTATCGTAGCATTTTGTTGATGTTGAGCACCTCCAAATGTCGGTTTGGTAGCGACCAGTTTACGATGAAAAGAGGTACGAGAGCAGCCATATCGATTGCAAAATACACCGAGCGTAGGTAGCGCCGTTGAATAACTTCTAATTCCATCACTTTGTTGCCGTACTCGTAGAAGCCCAACCGTAAGTGCAAGTACGCGTCCAACACAAAAAGAAGCTCGAGTACGATGGTGACCGTGTCAGCCAAGACACGTCCACTCGAGCTTTCGCTTGCACCGAAACAAATGTAAAACATCACCAACGTTCCTTGTAGCGTCGACGCTGCCAAAATTCCTGCCTCCCAAAGCCCAACAAAAGGCAAATCGGGGTCAATTGCATTGCCTCGTTGCCACCAATCCACATGTTTGGCAAGCATTTGCAATAGCCCAGTAAATTGTTTTCGTCGTAGAGCTCGACCCTTTGTTGGTTTGTTCATTGCAATAACTCCAATTCCAGCTCGCGTCTGCAACGTCCGCAAGTCTGCCGACCGAGTCACACGTGAATCGTGTAGGCGTTGCTCCAGTTTTCTTAAGCATTCGGGTAAAGGCGGCAAAAGCGTTTGCATTGTCAGTAGATGTTCGCGAGGAATATACACAACAATGCAGCCACTAACAGCGGTCACCCGCTCTGAGTACCCGATGCTCGTGGATGCTCTCAAGCTAGATCGTCTCCTGGTTTCGCGCCTATCATGAGTTTTGCTCGGCCGAAGAGCAGCAGAACCGAAGAATCCACCCAGCGGAACATGTCGAGGCACTTCACCTTCCACCATTATGGACACCTTACCTTCCAGCAGGAAAAACAACCCAGCAGCGTAGTCACCACGGCGATAAATGATCTCACCTTGTCCGTACAGAACAAACTTGAGGTTATCCAGGAAAATGTCCTCTATCTGCTCTTGCACAGTTGGCCCTGATGGTGTTGCTCCTACACTTTCAGAGTTTGTAGATAAAGTACTAGAGCAAACCATTGCCAACGAGTCCATCGCGGGTGTACAAATGCTGCGAACGACGTCACGCTTGATACCAGCAGGAAGATCATCCAGCAGTTCATCGATGATAGCACCGCGGTGGGCAGACCACCAAAAGTCTAGAAACGAGTTTACCCGTAGGTGGATGGAGAGTGGTGCATTCTGGCGCTTCAAAAAGCGTTGAATGCCAGCCCGTGCAGCAAAAAATTCCTTTTGTTCGAGAGCAGACGCAGTAAAGCCTTTTTGCACGTGATCCACGACGATTGCAGTAATGAAAAAACCGCTCAGCATGAATATCAACGCAGCACCGTACTCTGCATCACTAGCAGGCTCAACCATGCGACCAACCGCTGCCAACACGTTGGCAGCATAGTACAACGATCGGAAGTACTGCTCCCCGCGAATTTCTTGTGCTTTTGCGCTATCAGCACCAATTATCTCACCTGACATGATCTCGAAGTGTGTAGCATTCACGTATTCGAGACTTACATCTTCGGATGGTAGCCATTGATTTTCACCAGTACTAAAACCCTCCAAAATTGTGGTACTGAAGTACAAGCATGCCACGACATGGTACAGCATTAAAAACAGAATGGCAAGCAGCATCAACTTGTACTTGCTGCTGAGATGAAAAAATGTTTCGACCTCACCAACGAGCCCATGCAATCGATATCCACAAAGTAAACGCGGTAGTCGTAACGCAGGATGCGTGAAGGTAGTTGGTATGAATACCCAGTACGGAAATGCACAGCAAAGATCAATGATAAATCTCCCGCTCGAGGCGTAGCGTCTTGCTGTTCGTGCCGGCTCTAGAATTTTTTCAGAGTTGACTGTGAAGGACAGATGAAAACTGCCGTAGATGTCCGCCCAAAGCACAATATCTGACAAAACGTTTAGCAGGATAATGTGCCAGCTCGACCACATTCCCTTCAAAGCTGAGAATGAAAGTAGTAAGGGGATAATTACCCAGTTGTAGCATGTCACGGCCGTGACCACAGATATCCACATCATTCGTTCAGTGGACTCAGCGTCCAAACCATGTTTCATGAGGAAACGATGCCACCAGTACACTCGCGATGTTGTTAGTGATACTGCGAGGTGGGGAAATTGCTCATAATATCCTTGGATAGCATCCGCTGGTTTTACGGCGTTGTCGGGGAAGAGGTTCTGGCGAAGCATAGTCATTCTGGTTAAACCACTCGCAAATAATGATGAACGCCGGTTGCTGTGATTCAGTGTTTGATGACTTGGGGTTTGCTGCGTCGGCGCAGAATTGGTAGGTTGTGGTGCCATCGGGAATATCTTCAAGAAACTCTTCTTCTTCAATCGCTTTTGAGATACTTGGCTGTCGCTGTGAAAACTATCGCTGTGGAAGCTTGTGGGAGGGGGTATTGGTAACGAGTACCTAGGAGCACCAGTGCCTTCGGGCGTGATCAGAGCTTCATTGCGGTCAACGAAAGGAAACTGATTTGGCTCGAGGGTGCTTGTTGTCACCTTTGTCACGTCTTCAGGAATTGTAGACGGCCAGGTTTCATTTATCAGTGGGCTTTCTCCACTTTCTGCTTTCAAATTAGTGTCGTGCAATTGCTGGTTGCTACTTTTCCTCGCCAAGTTTCGAGCATGTACAAGCTGCTTCAACCGAACGAGCTGAACAAAGGACAGCGTTAAATTCTTCTTTGGTACTTCATCACACTCGGCTTTTGGAGCACCAACATTTTCAATAGGAACGGACGGTACCGATTCTAAGGCAGTACTGCTCGTCTTGAGCATCTCAGAAACCGTACGGTTAATGACTTGGGCATACTGAGGATAACCTTCCAGAAGTTTGTCTGCATGAGCACGCGAAAGCCGATACAATGTGCAGTAGGTTGCAGTGATAACAGTAGCAGAACGTGGCTGTCGAGCGAAAACGGCGACTTCCCCAACAAAACTGCCTTTGCGCAGCTCACGGACTTTAACGCCTCCTACAACAGTGTGTAGTACACCCGTGTGAACAATGTACATTGCATCTCCATGATCACCAGCACGAAAGAGAGCTACACGCGCAGGTAGCGCAATTAACTCGAGTAACCGAGTTACAGCTCGAACGAAAAGAGCGTCGCAACCTGCAAACACTGGAACCAACGCAACAGTAGTTTCGAGAAGCTCCACTTGAATATCAACTGAGATCGAAGGACAAAGTCTCCGTGCAGCCTCCCGATCATTTGCCTCGGCCTGTGTGTGGTGGCGTTGAAGAAAATCAACGGCCTGAGACTGCAACTGCGCCGGAACTCGGTGAAAGGCCAAAATATGTTGAAACTGGTGCACACGCGCTTCCGCTAGCTCTGCATCGCCACTTTCACATTTGGAAAGCAGGAAGAAGGTGGCACATAGTGCCGTGAAAAGTGTAAACCCACAAAGTCCCACCACAATCGTAAACGCGAACTCTGCGTTGCGATGAGGAAGTTCTCCTTCAAATGCACCGGTTAGTAGTCCGAACGCCCAAAAGAGCGACATCAGGTATTGTCGTCGCGAAGTGTGATGTTCTTCATGCGGTGCATGGGGCAACCAGTGATTCGGTTCTTCTCCTGGCGCAGGATGACTATAGCCGAAACTGAAGCGCCCACAAGCCACAAAGTGGGTCAGAAGCACCGTGAACCCGAGAACTTTGGTCAGTTTGAGTGATGCAAAATGCCGCGCGTACAGGTCGTCGAGATTGGCTGTGAGAGCTGGCAATCGCCACATTCGCACTAGTTTGTGCATTTCCAGCAACGCGATAGATCGAGTGCCAGTTGTGCTACTTGGAAACACTAGCGACAGCGGGAGTAGCGCCGTCATATCCGCTAGAAAAGCTGGAGACGAAAGATACTTCCGTCGAGCTTTCCGAGCGTCTCGAAGCACGTTGCCGTTTTCGTAGTACCCCGTGTTGAGTTGTACGTAGATGTCTGCACAAAATAAAAGTTCGCACGCGTAGACGCCGACGAGTTCGGAGCGTAAAGCTTCGGGATGGAAAGCTGCCAGGAACGGAATTGCTGCGAGTTCAAACAGGATGGCAGCAAGTCGAAGTTGTTGGCAGATTCGGATGAATCGGGAGCTTGGGTCGAACGCATTGCGATTCTCGGACACTAAAAGCTCGGATGAACCTGATCGAGCTCGTTGTCGGAGTAACATCGTCATTCGACTTGGCGCACGTGACACCGACGAAAGTCGCCGATTGCGTTTGGAGACCACGGAAGCCGGCACCACGCGCATGATTGAGACTTCCGAGTGAATACGCAGCCACGTTATGGCAAGACTCGTTTCTCCTCTTTGCCATCACCAGCAGCTCTCACTACGGCCGTATTTATAGGGGACTGGCAGCTTTGGTTTTGCTGTCCGTCACGAAACGACCATGAGCTCTTCCAGGCCATCGACTAATGAGCCCGATATACTCTCAGCAATGTGGACCAAGCGGGAGTTGAAGCGAGCAAAAGCGTTTGCAATTAAGTTAGTCCAGTCTCTCCTCTGAGAGCAACACACAATCTCCTAAAACTCGACCACGTCCGGAAGCTCCGGCAGGTTCATCAATTTGGCACTCGTCTTGTCCGCAGACGGGGGCGGCGGGGGCGGGGAGGAAGGCGCACTAACACCAGTCGACGAGGCGGCAGCGCGCTCTTCTGCGGTCGGGAGCTGCGGGCCGATCATGGGCTCCGATGAGTCCTGGCTCGACGGTGCCGGTTCCGGACCAGCAGCCTTGCCGAAGGAGCCCATTGCACTCAGACCAGCCATGAAGCCCATGTTAGGACGCATGTAGGTAGGCTGCGGTCCGACAGGAGCTCCGTAGCTGTACGGAGCCGGGTACAAGTGCGGCGGGTACGCACCAAAAGTAGCCGCGAGACCGTAAGCGGGCATGCTGTGCGGTCCAGGCGGATACATGGGCACAAACGGAGGCGGAGCCACCTGGTACATTGGCATTGTCTGGGCAGGTGCTGCAGCGCTTTCAGCGGCCGGGGCAACAACAGGGACAGCAGCAGGAGCCGGAACAGGAGCAGCAGGAGCTGGAATGGGAGCAGCAGCGACCGGCGCAACTGGAGCTGGAGCAGAAGTGGGAACTGAAACTTGCTCCGTTGGAATAGTCCCGGTCTGGACGGATGAAGAAGCAAACGTGGGGGCAGGTACCGGAGTGGGCTCTAGAACGGCAACTTGCTGCGGAGCTGGTTCAGGCTCGGAAGGTTTCTCCACGACAACCAGCGCGTTCGACATCTCAGCTTCGGCGACAGCAGCAGCAGCGGATTCAGCCGCACGCTCAGCGTTCCGTTCCTCCTTCTTCTGGATACGCTCAGCGGGCGAGGTGTACTTTTCTTTCTTCTTGGTCTTCTTCTTCTCCTTCTTTTCCTTCTTCTCCTTGTGTTCACGCTCACGGCGCTCCTCCTCGGCCTGCTTCAACTCGACCAACTTTCGGAGCTCAGCTTCAGCGTGGCGCTGCTTGGCCTTCTCGCGTTTCAGCTTCTCCTTTATCTCGCGGCGCTCCTTTTTGTCGCGCTTCTCCTGCTCCTCGCGCGCTTTGGCCTCTTCACGAGCCCGCTGCTCCTCGCGGTGGGCACGAGCCAGCTCGGCAGCCTGCAGAGCAGCACGCTCCTCCTCTTCCTTCTCCTTCATCAGGCGCTTCTTGGCACGACGCTCAGCACGGTGCTTCTTCTTCAGCTGGCGAAGCTCTTCTGCCTCCTCCCGCTCAGCTTCAGTCATTTCATCCGGAGCAGCAACCGGGGGAAGCTCTTCTTCCTCTTCCACCTCTTCGTCATCTCCACTGGCGTATCCGCCGGTGACGCTATTGGTGTTATCGCTGTTGCTCACGAAGCTCTTCTTGTGGCTCTTGGAGCTGCGTCGGCTGCTGCGGTGGCTGCGAGTGCTGTGACGCTGCTCCATCTCCTCCAACTCAGCAACACTCTCGACCTCTGCCTCCACTTCAACAGCCATGGACTGGTCCTCGTACTGTTCTTCCTCCACGTCGCTTTCATCACTGCCAGCCGATGGGCGACTGCGACTCAGACTCTTCCTCGGGTGGCGCGCGTCCTTGCGCATGTTCGCAAGTCGCGCCGCCGCCATCTCCGCGTACAAGTCGCGGTTGGACTCGAGCTTCTGCGCGCGTCGGCGCATGCTCTTCTCCTGCTCCTTGCGAGCTTCCCGCGCCGCAAACTCCTCGTCAATAAACTCCGCGTCTTCGTCCTCGTCGCTGCCCGCAGCTCCC
The DNA here is from genome assembly GCA_000468175.2 of Phytophthora cryptogea. Taxonomy (NCBI): domain Eukaryota; phylum Oomycota; class Peronosporomycetes; order Peronosporales; family Peronosporaceae; genus Phytophthora; species Phytophthora cryptogea. The sequence continues at coordinate 35,000 of AUWJ02017971.1, forward strand.
TTGACCACTACGGCACCAAAGCGACTGGCGCCCCCCTCCTCAAACAGATACGAGTCCGTCGCGAGGGTCTTGGACTGTCCGCGTGCATTCAGCAGCTCCTTGTCCAAAAGCACAGGCTTGGCGTCGTCCACCACCTCGTACTTGGACTTGGTCTCTCCGTTAGCTTCTCCATAAAGTCCCCAGTCCGCCGGTTCGTTCTTGTCTCCATTGGGAAGCTCCAGCGAGTTGGTCGACGTGCCCGACGTGGTCCGGAACAGCCCGTCGTGGCCTGGGAAGCCTCCCTGGTCCTCCGAGTCCGTCGAGTGGTCGGCGTCCGCCGCATTCACATCACTCTCGCCCCTCTTCTTGCCACTGGACGCGCCCGTGTACGCGCCAGAGTCGGCCGACTCGATGCTCTGCGTGCGTCGGAGCGGCACCAAGTTGCCCACACTGTTGAGACGCATGTCACGTCCATTGCTGAAGGCCGATTGGATGGCCATGAGCTCCAGCCACTTGTCCTTGTCACTTGCACTGGGGGCCACGCACTGGAAGAGCTTCTTGTCGCGCGTCTCCATCGTGAAGGCGTGTTGATACCGATGGAAACCGGTTTTACCGTCCCAGTCACTGATGCATTTGAGCTGGTGCACACTGGACGGCCGCTCTGGGTGCGCGTCGTACGCGCGGCGGCTCTTGTAGCTGCGCAGCATGACGCACTTGTGGTCCCCGTCGTCCATCTCCCACGTGGCCACACAGTAGCGGTCGTGCATCACAGGCATCTTGGCCACGCGCTTCTTGAGTTGCCCTTCCATGACCACGTCGCCGCTCTCGGGGCTCACGACGGAGGACGTGAGGCTGCTGGTGACGCTGGCGCTCGCTCGGGGCGCGCTCAGCTCGTCGTCGGACGTGTGGCGCTTGCGGTGCTTGCGCAGAAATCCGCGAATGCTGCTGCGGGGCTCAGCCATCAGACCAGAAGGGACCGGTACCGGTATTAGATGGTCTTCGCGCTGGAAATTACGCCAATGGCGGATCGACGGAACCCCATTCATGTCTTTGTCGTCGATTGCGCTTTTCTTCGAACCTGGGCCGGAAATGGGTCGCCTGTGGACTGGAAAGCGACCCATTTTGTAGAACGCTTCAACTTGGCGATCGCCTGTCGTGTGCTGGCATTGGCAAGGCCAACAAACCAAAGATCAACAGCACTCAAACTCGCAGTCGCCTTCGTGACAACGAGTTTGCAGCTTTTGGACGGCAAGCTGCGATATGAACGGGGGTCAGCTGAGCTGCAAAAAGATACACGATGCCAACCAGTATCCTGCTGCAGGATTCCTGCTCACTGAACATCATCATCGCGGGTTGGCCTGCAGTTTTTCTCTGCTGGTAAAGCGGCCTCCGCAGATGTCGCGGGTTTGCTGCCGAGATCACACAAGCGAGTTGTGCATGACGCTGAGGTGGCAACGCGAGAATAGATTATCGTATTCAAGGCCAGCAACTTTCTTTCGCAGCCCAACGACCACGACCAGCAAGAACGAACGACGTCCAGCGCTCAATGATCGATCGATCGGCCGTCAAGCAGGCTTGATTTTTTTTTCGTACGATTGACGAGCCCATTTTGGCCGAATTTGGGCACTGAAAATGGGCTCGGTGCTAGACACGCATTTCGCGCCATAATACCGCGCGCCATGCGCAAGCCGATTCAAAACCTGCGGCGGCAACGGCAGGCAAATCCACGGCCGAGCGTTGCAAGCAGGAAGGGCAGAACGGGAACGCAAGGTGGCATCGAATTCGAGTTCCCGCTCGAAAGAGGTTCGAGAGAGACACGCGAAAGTCTGGGGCTTGGAATCCACGTTGAAGTTGCTTTGTCCCTTCAGTTTGTTGATGAGACCCTCGGAACCAGCACAACCAGTGAGGTGGCAATGGCACCAACGTCTGTATTTGACCATTCCGACCATGCGGTAGATGGACGTCGTCCTCTGGCATCTGCTTGTCTGCCACTTCGCGTGGTGGTTGGTGGATCCATTGGCTGCAACGGAAACTGCGCAAAACGCTTGGTACCGACACCTCCGGAACGCAATTGCGACGCAAGCGTTAACTGACGAACTTCGACGTACATGTATGTGTCGATGGTTTCAACCGATGTTGGCATGAAGTGAGCAACATGGAGGCGTGCTCATGAGGGACGCACACTCTATGGTAATAAGCTAGGACTATCCACCGCGGTACATGTATCATACTTAGACAAATACTTGTTGCCAACACGTTGTTGGTTGCTGTACGTGAGTCCTTTATGAGGGAAGACACCACCGCAAAAGGCAAGGCCGACGAGCGATCGATAGAGCGCACTGCAGCACACAAGAGGCGTCGTGGTGTCTTCCACGACTACATGGTTGATGCTAAAGCCAACTGCTTCGATCGCAGTAGGCACTTTGCATTATCCAAATATGGTTAACTAACGTTAAATAATAGATATGCGTACATGTAGTGCTACCTGTGAGCGAGCTGCGACTGCATTCATATTATACCTCGTACAGCCGCACGGCAGGGCGTTGCACGGGCATCGTCGCTGCAAAGTCCACCTTGTCTGCTCTCCTCTTAGGTCGTACAGCTGGAGGGTTCGAGTGGACTCGGCTGACACTGAGCATGCACCGCAGTAGCTCTTCCTGCTCCGCGAGACACTGGCTGATCGAGCGAGACGAAGTGAACCGGTTCGTGGGCTCGTCTCGGCTCAGGCGGCGGCCAGGACAAGGACCGCTTGAGCTTAGCAGCGACTCACGCCCATTGCGTCTCTTGCTGTACTTCCGTGGAGGCAGCACAACGCCCCTGGTGCCCGACCTCGACTGTCGTCGCAATTCGGACATTGGTGTCATGTCGGTTGTGTCGATCACTTCCGTGACCTCCTGCGTCTCCGTCATGGATGGAGACTTGTGCGGTTTGCGGGTCGACTGCCTCCGACTCACCGAATACCGGCCGGACATGGACAACTTCTGGTGCAGTTTTGACCTGGACCGTTGAGGCATCTCGTCGAGAACTGCCACATCGTCATCAATCACGTCCAGTGTTGCTACGAACGACATGTCGTCCTTTTCCAATGTGTCGTCCGGACGACTACTGTCGATCGTCCATGAGGACTGGGAAGAGGACAGTGAGCTGGCGAGCCTCGACCGACCGGACGCGTTCAACGACGCCTTGCTAGCGTCCTCGGAGTCCG